>UXUI01007169.1:0-35736 GCA_900576705.1 Enterobius vermicularis | reverse complement strand
TTTTTTTTTTTTACATGAAAGAAACTTATTACTTAGAAAAAAGAAACCCACCACTCAAAAAAGCAAGAATCTAAACATTTGAAAAAAAAAGAACTTACTACTCTAAAAAACTAATACTTTAATAAAAACTTATTATCTATTTAATGAAAATAAGTCTTAGTGTTTATTCAGCAACACTGTTATTTGATAGCCTTTTTTTTTCGCTGTATTTAAACTTTTTCTTTGTTTTAGACAGAAAAAGTGCACTAACCATACTCAAATGGAATCTACTTCACAACATAAAGTCATTTTTTGAAAAAACTACAGACTAGATTTCCGTGAAACTTTCACATTTCCATGCTAACACTTCACGAAACCCAGAAATGAAAAAAAATCACAAAAAAAAGTTACTTTTGCTTATAAAGTAACAAGACCAGTAAACGAAAAAATTGGAAACAACAAAACATTTTGGCTAATAACTCAACGAGGAAATCAAATTTCTGCAAAATTAAACGAGCAACTTGTTCTTTTTGCCAGATATTTCACGATTAGAATGTCGCCAAGATTACTACAAATTTCCAACAGCAAGGATGTTGAAAACATTTCAGTACGAGCCTAGATCAACACTTGCCTAAATTACCAGCCAGCAGTGTTATTATACTTGTGTTCCCGCCCCGAAAAATATTTCACACCAAATTGGAAATGAAGACGCCTGTACAAGAATTGGTGATCAATGAACAGGGCTGCTAGTTCTTTAATTGATAGTGTTGTTAGTGTTTGACAAAGCCAGTCTTTTTCGCGCTTCAAAACGACCTGGCGTTGTTGCTAGCTTGTTTTTTGAGACAATTTCTGTAGGTTTTGCAACTAACTACTAAGTTCTACAAGTTGCCAAAGACTAGAAGAAGTGTAAGATGTAGAGCAAAAAAGTTGCGCCATCTGACATGCAGTGGCTTATATATATAATTCATGTTAAGGTCCATACGGATAGGAAAGATGCTGCTTGACGATGACCAAAGGCTTCTTTATGCAAGGTTGATACCGGATATCAGAAAAAGAAGGGTTCTCCTGCTTTACCCTTTAATGAGTGAGACACACTTTTTTTATTTTGTCTTCGCTTCTTTTTCTCGCTTCTTCTTCACTTTAGGTTTTAGCAGTATATAATTTTCTTTTCTTTTGAGATTACCATTCATGAATAAAGTTCTGCTTCCATTCAATGTCTGCTATAAGTTGTTATTGTCTTTGACTGTGTTATTCAATGCAGAGAATGGCGGCGTTCCTTATCATAAGCTAAAAAACAAAAAACTACAAAGAAATTTTATTTTTTCTAGTAGAATCTATATAAGTCCCGGAGACTTAGTTTCACTCAACTGAAGTTTCTGAACTGTAGAGGATGGTAGGAGGAGATTGGCGAGTTTACCGTTGATCACTGTTTTATGTCCTCCACGCGCTTCATATAAAAGGTTACGATAATCGAAGTTTATTACAACTATCTTGCGTTAAGAAGAGTACGAGGTTTGTACAGTAGTTAAAGCTTCTGGAAAACTTTAGAATTTTTGGATTTAAGTTAAACTGGAATGCTATATTTTTGTTTTCTTAGTTGGCCGGCGAAGAGAGAGGTGAGAAACATCATTCAATCCCATTGTTCGTATTTTCTGCATAATTAAAGTAGTTTCTTTACAAAGTTAGCGAATTAAATGAAAGCAGATGATTGCACTTCTGGCCTGAAACAGGGATGTTGTTAACCTGAAGACTGACCAATGAACGATGACTTTAGCAGAGCGTCTCGATTACTAGCAGAGACAAAAGAAGATGAAAGGCAATGCAAAAAAAGGGGGGCAAAACGATTTAGACCGTAGAAGTGGCATGTTTTAGGGGACAGGGCTCTATCGGTTGAAATAAAAAGTTGATTAAAAATATATGAATAAAGAAATTATAATGGCACGGTGATGGCAAATTGAAAATTTTTTGTGCGGATTCTAGAAATCTTATGGCACTTTACAAGGTCATTGTATTGTTGGGATGCAGTATAATGGTTACTGTCTACGTTTCTTAATTGCAATCTTAATTCTTCTCTCGCATAGGCTTAAGGTTCACGTTTTCCGCGCTTCTTGATCATTTTTGGATTTGCTTGCAAGTAGTTTGATAATTGTAGTGTTTGAGGAATGTATATAGAGCTTATTTATTTGCTGTGTGAGTTGACCGAAGTTATTGAGAGAGGTTTTCTGAGAGATATACTTGTGTTTATGTAAAGGGAAAGCTTCAGTTTACGATTTTGCACCGTCTGCTCGAGTCTGCTGGACGGGAGCGACTGGCAGCCCTAAAAGCTGTTCTAAATGCTGGTTTATACTCGCGTTCATTTCTGTAGGGTCGGAGAAGTATTTACTATTTTCAAAAACTGTATTACCTGACCGAAAATTTATTACCTATGTAATAAAAATAAGCCTTAATGTTTATTCAGCCGCAGTAGTATTTGATGGTCTTTTTTTTTTTTGCTGTATATAAACTTTTTCTTTGTTTTAGACAGAAAAAATACACTGACCATAATTAAATAATACTTATCGGACAACCTGAAAAGTGCATGAAAAATAACATTCATATAAAGATGTAACTCACATTTCAGATAATTCTGGTTTGTTTCTGGTTACTCTTTCTCAATTCTCTCCTTAAGGATCAGCTTAAATAATGTAGACAACCAATTCTTGTGATTTTAATTAATCAACATGACAAGTTCACATCCTATTTTATTAACAAGAACTTCAGTTTAAGGTCTGTATTTACTAAGAGGCTGAAGAATTTACTGGAAACTAAAATGTACTGTTTCTTTTTGTAAAGCTGTAACATGCTATACTCAATAACCAATGTGAGGTGCATAATCAGCTGCCCAACTCAATAACGACGTTCGTCATTGGCTGAAATGCCACACGTGAATTATGGGAAGTTTCCGCTAGCAAATTAGCTTCGTTCTTCAAAGGAAATTAATTTGAGCGTTGCTCATGTTCATCAGTAACTGTGTTGGCGATTACCTTGTAAAAACTAATCACTGCTGACATTTTTGAATAAACTGTCGTATAAGGCGAAGACTTATGGTCATCTCACCTGATTTCTTCTCAAATAACCAGTTTTTGATGAATTGTAAAGGGCTAATTCAACCAGAATGGCGGAGTTATACAGCGGATATTGATCAATATTCTTGTTGGAATTATTTTGAACTCACTTTTGAAAAGTTTTTCATTTATTTATTTTTCCTTTTTTAAGATGAAATGCTATTTATTTCTTTCAATTAACATGAGATATTTCCAAATTTTTGGTTCATTATCAGCTTTCTTAGAAGACTTTTGTCGTTGCTTTTCTATAATTAACGTCTCAACCTTGTCCACTGCCTACTTCTGCATTAACTTCTCATTTTATTATACTGCAATTGAGAGAAAGCCATATCCATAAAACTTCATTATCACTAAAATTTTCATTCAAAAAAAGACAGCCTTGCGAGCTGTTTTAATTGCTCCTGTTAAGGCACTTTAACAATTCTGATTTAGAGCATAATAATGCTGTGAAAAAACTTATAATGGCGATAGGGTACTCTGAAGGAAGAACAAGAGTGACAAGTTTTGAATTTAATGACAAATAAAAAAAAAAGGAAAAAGGAAAAACTGGCGAAAATGCGAACGAAAAAGGACGAGGAAGTGAGGTTCATTCTGACTCCAAGATTAAAACTAAAGTAAATGTGATTTTCAAGAAAACTTTCAAGAGAACTTTGACCGCTTCTGCTATGCAAATCAGAAAGCACCGACAAGTTGGCCATCTTCGTGGATGACGTTTATAAGCCTCATTCTTGGATAACACCGTCTATAAATTTTTAAAGTTAATAAATAATAAAAAAGACCGTCACTTCTTTTTACAGCACTTTAAATCCCTTTAATCTTCTTTTTGAATGTTTGCATAGTCTTAGAGAATCTTTCAGTTTAAGACGGCTTTTTTGTGGGACTGCTGCTAAGATTTAAGCCAGCAGTTCTGAATTATCAAAATGAGGTCTTCTCTATGCCCTTACTTTGCTGCTTCCATTAAGACACGTTGGAATACGGTGTTTTACTTTTTGTTCCTTTCTTTTAAAATCTTTTATCGTCATCACCGATCTTGTCACGCCGGTTTTGAAATTGTTGCTTTAAGATGAAAGAGATTGAAGGACTCGACAGTCTCAAAGTAAACGTTTTCCAGCTGGTGATTATGAAATGAGTGAAAATAACTTATTACACTTATATCTTGGAAGAACACCAAAAAATTTCAAATTGAACGTAAAAGACAGTAGAAAGTAAGACGAGTAATTTCTAACATAAAACTGCCTTTTCCCCGTTAAACTCTGCTTTACCAAATAACTAATGCGGAACCTCCCAAATAACATTGGCTTTTTGAAAAGTTGAATTTAAAGTTGGAATTTTAAAACGCTGAGACATGCAACAATTCATTTTGCATTTATTGGAAAGCGGGACTGCAGTTAAGAGCGTTCATCCTCAGACACGACTTTTTAATCCTGCCCAATTTGACTTTTCGTGTTCAAGGGTTTTTGGTGCCGCCTAATTCATCTGTGATAGTTTCAGGCTTGTCTACACAGCTCTTATCAATTTCCTAACCGTCTAATGCTGAAGTGTCGCTTTAACCCTTTTACCATTTCATGAGGCATTCTCCATGTCATTGGTTGTGTAATGGTTGAGCATTCAATCTGTAACCGCAGTTCTAAGAATCTGGAAAAGGTTCAAAGCAACCCCTCATGCAACTTGTTTACTGAGTTCTGATACTTCATGATTATTTTCTGGTCTGCTCAAAATCACTTATCTATTCACAGCTTTTTATTTTTATATATAGAACTCGACAAATGACATCAAGTGAGTTATTATTCTAGAAAGTCCGTTTTTACTTCTTGATAAACGATCACAGAACAAGAAAAGATAACTAGTGCCAGCGAGTGTATATGGGTTACTTTACACAAAGTGGCACACTTTCTTCCCCTCACATTTAAGAATTTTCTAAAATTTTGCTTGTTGGTAAAGCCTAAGCCAATATGGAGAAAGCCGAGAAATAAACCTGGAAAAGTGAATTCCTCGCCAAGTTACACTCCCTCAGAGTTGTAAATTTTGCCAGGATGCGGCTTGGCTTACCTACCTTTGCAGACTTCTAATTTAACCTGTTGTCAATAAGATTCAGCGGTTTTTAGTAATTCATGACATTTTCTGCTTTTTCAAATGCATATTAATAATTTAATATAGTTTCTAAAAGCCGTAAAAAGCACTTATAAAAATTTGATATGTTTTGAAGATTCGTTACAAAAATTGTATTTTATTTTAAAATATTAACAAATTATTATTCTGCACAACTGTAAGAAGGAGCTCTTATTCCAGTGTTTTCTGTTTCTCATGTTTTATTCTGTCAAAATTATGTAGCTAGAATACATTTTCGCGTCGAAGAAAAGTGTAAGAACCTACTTCATTACATAATTAGCTGCTGAATTGAGATTTTTCTCAAACTTTTGACGATTCTGGGGAACTACAATACGTAGTTTTAAAGAAGGAACAAGAACTTGAGCTCATTTTTGTTTTTACAGTGTAAACCTTGACAAGTACACTATGAACACAAATCTAAAAGCTCAGAAACCACGACATACAACAAACAGGTACGTTTTTCTTTGTACTTGAAATCTTATTTTTAATGCATCTATAAAATTTTACAGCAGAATTAAATTACTTAATATGCTTTTGAAAGCGGAGAAAATGACAAATCTAAGAAACCGAAAATTGCTAAATTCTGTATTTTATTAACAATAAGCTGAACTAGAAATCTGCAAAGGTGAGCCCGCTAAGCGGCATCTTCGCAAATTTCGCAACTTTGAGGAGGTGTAACTTAGCTGGAAATTCACTTCTCCAGGTTTTTTTCACCTTTTTGTAAATTGGACCAGACTAATAACCAGCAAAATTTGAAAAAAATCAGAGGTATAAAGGGAAAAAAGTAAGCAACTTTGTGTAAAGTGTCCCATGTATATTTGCTAGAATTAGTTGTTTGTTCTTATCCGTAGTTGTCTGCTCCTATTCTGTAATCGTCCAACCAAGCAGAATAAGTATTCTCAGTAAGTGCCATCGCGCATGATACTTTTTTAAATGGCGGACTGTGTCTAAGAATTTTTTGTTAACTGTTTCTCTAATTGAGTATAACAGCAAACAACAGTCAGCCTCTTTAGATAAATGTTATCAAAAGAGGCAAAAAAACCCGAGAAAAAGAGAGGGTTGGAGCCGTCTAAAAACGAGAAATTTATGAGTTGGGAAGAGGAGCATTTAATTGAGGAGAGGTGGGAGAGGGGGAAAGGCGAAGGTAACCGTTTCTTCAAATGTATGCCGAGTGATACTAAGGAAGCTGCCGTACAAAGTGGCATGAACGCTTCCTGCTCGCTTTTTCGTCAACAGAGTTATCACTTATATGAAATGAACAACTCCGGCATCCTACAAAAAGTCTAGTTTTTCAGACCAAAGAAATCGTTTGGACTTTGGATTTCTACACCGTGCAAATTGTTCTGCGCGGGCAGAAATTAGGAAGTAACCAAGCTATAAAAGCACATAACAGTCAGCCTTCTACATTTCCAAGATTTTTCTTCTACGACTCAGAACGGGAAGTGGTAAATGAGCCGAGAATATGCTTACCGACGCAAACAGCGAAAGACGTCAGATGTCCTCAAAGAATGTTACCTCGGACTAACACTTAATACACAATAAACAATTTCTTAAATTGTGTGACGCCATGTTTGTTGCTGCATTTCTTCTGGGACAATTAGGAAGACTTTAGAAAATAAAAACAATTAGAAAGACAAAAACTTCTAGCATTCCTTATGTTTTCTGTGTTTCTTGTAGGCACTGGTAGTATAGTGAAGAAAGCGATATCGGTGCTCGTGGAGAACGGCGTCCTTGAGCAAAACATCTTTATATTAACACTGTTCACGACACCTGCAAGTGAGTCAAACTTCAAGTACTTTTCTCAGTCACCAACTTCCCCACATTTCAATAATCCTCTTTTAGTTTTGCTTCTGTTTAATTCAAGGTCTGGAAGAAATTGTCGGCAACTTCCCGAAGGTTTCAATCCTTACAAGTAGTTACAGCCCATTAGTCCCATATCACTTTGCCACAAAATACTTTGGTACCGACTAACACCGCCTTCTGTTCTCCAAAATGTGAAAAAACCAATCATTGGAATGGGAAAGTACTTTCGAACCGTGATGTTTTTGTTCCAGTTATTTATTATAAACCTTAATGTTCATTTACAGTGGCAACTTCAAAAAATTTAAAGAGCTTAAATGAAAATAAAAAGAGAAGAAAATGGAAATATACATAAGTATGAGACGTGACCTTTGATTCTAAATACCAAACAGCTGCACACAGAACCCGTAATAAGTAATTTAAAAATGCTGCCAGAAGACGAGACACCCCACTCTGGAAAGTCCATTTATCAAATAAATAACCTTTTGATAGACAGTAAGAAATCCCTGGGTATTACCCACTTTTTGCCTTTTTAAAATGATTTTTCCTTCCAAATTTCAATTCCTCTTTCTATATTCTGGACATTTGAGGACTTAAAAGATTTAAAAGAAGGTCCAAGGACGAGCACTGTTCAGATCGCTGCTCGCCCAATGCGTAATTTAAAAATGGCTATTCGTTTTTTCTTCTATCTCTTCAATAGTACTTGTCATGAAATTGTTCGGATTTGTAATTTCAGCTTCAGCCTTGCCAGCATTAGTTCCTCCAACATCTTTTAACTGGTCTTCTTCATCCACTTCATTTCTCTCAGTACCTTCACTAGTCGAATTGTAATCTTCTTCAGTTACCTCTGACACACTGCGTTCGCCATTGATTTCCCCTCCGCCCTCACTGCTGTGTGGGTACCCATCATTCTCTGTTTTCATGGCAAGGTCGCCATTCTCTTCTTTTTCTACCGTGCTTTCAAACGAATTTGAGATGTCGTCTGTTAAATTAAGTTCCTTCTCTACTTCTTCATCTTCTTCTTCACTCACTTCTTCTTCAACTTCTGCCTCGCTTGCATCATTGTCTCCCTCATCGCCCTCACTGTATTCGTCCCCATAATCTTCGTCTTCCTAAAAAAGAAGATAAAGACTCTAAGCTGATATCACTATGAAAACCTAAGGGGAAAAACTCCACCACAAATCACTATGGAAAGCTTTTCTAAAATGCCTTTACGCATTAAAACTGGATTTAATCCTAGTCTAAATGTTGTTTTTACAGTGACTTTGCGGTCAGACAAAAATTTTACAATTACGAGAAATTTCACATCAAGTGGAACAAAGTGGAGTAGTACAAATAGGCAAGAATTTACTACAAGAGAGATTTTAACATTTCCACTATGAATCGTTTGGGTGTAACACAGGCAGATGCGGGAGTAGTAAAATACATAAATTATATAAAAAGGAAACATACCTTGCAGCTTTGCGTCAATCACTAAAATAGCTTCAATATAAACCCTTAAAGAAATGCCTTATGCATGCAAAACGCATCTCATCAAAACATCAACTCAAATTCCTGTGGCATTTTTAACAGACTACTGTGAATGAAAACTTCTTCGAAGAAGACTAGTGGCTCTGCTCAAGAGTAGTACTGTATTAAATGACAAAAATTTAGGTGGCCAAGTGCCAATGCAGAAGATAGCAAGTTCTCAAAGGCTTATTAACAAACGTTTAAAATATAAAATAAGAAATTTTTTCCAGTAATTGATCTATTTTCTAATGCTACTTCTAACGCTTGCTGCTTTTACAAATTTAAAACGGTAAGAAATTTTTTGAAGGGGACCACTACGTGTTTTTATATCAAAGCACGAGAGACATATCATTGCATGGAAAATAATAAAATGATGCACCTGATTATCACTGCTAACTTTTTCTTGTTCATTTTCATTTGCTTTTTCCCCGGAGCTCTCCTATAAACTTGCGTTATTACCAAAAATCTGTACTTGTAAATTTGGAACATTCACTATTTACTTCTTAAACAACGCTTGTAGTTAAACCCCTAATATCACTCTATTTTGAGTAAAACAGAGTGAGAATTTTGGCAAAACGAAAAGACAGTAACTGCACCGCTTGCTTAATTATATTAGTTCATTACAATTTCGTTCATCTTCTTACATAAAATTAAGTATTCATTCCAAAGAAGTGGCTTTTCAGTTGTTTGGTTTTTCAAGACAGTTCACTAAGAATTGACTTCAAGAATTTAAGTAAAAACTTACTGCATTATCATCGGCTACTAATCGCAAAAATTGGGGTAATGAATTGTCTTCAACAGCTTCTTCAAAGTCTATGTAATTCTGCAATCAAAAATAAAAGATAATAGCTCTCTTCCAAACAAAAACTGAAGGTCTGTAGCCTTCACGATAAAAAATCTGTGTTAAAAAAGCATAACTATACCTTTCAAGTAGCAGTGAGATGCGTGTTAAAAAATTCAAGAAAGTTCATCAATTTATTCTTCTCAGAAAAGAAGTATACAGTGCAAGGAAAATAATACGACCGATGGCACATTTGTGGAAGTATTAAGTTTTGAAAGTAAACAATTTTTTTGTTTGTACGACATGACGAATCAAAATGAAAAAATAAATAAATAAAAATAAAATTAAAATTGGTAGTTCTACAACTTTGTAGCAATAATGACTCGTTTGTGTAGGGGAACTGTGACTTTTAACAGCAAAAAATCATGCAAAAATAACGGTCTTGTATAGTATTCTAAATTGTCCTCCCAAGTAATTTAACGTTCCATTTTTGAATTAGGTTTTGGTTTTTTTGCTTGCTAATTCTAAATAATTCTTACAAATTTTGAGTGAGCCGTCAGCTAAGTTTGAGTGCTTGAGAGCAACATCGGCAAAATAAGATCAAAAATCTGACCTAGTTTTGTCTAAGATGGAGCGGTCTAAAAAACTTAATTTTGCGTAATTAACGCTTTAAATCGGGATAAACGTCCAAAAAAGTGGAAAATGGAGAGGAGAAAAATGACATTAGTCAATGAACAGTCCAATAAAGTCACCGTCGGCCAGAATCTCACAATTATTTGACCTTTGCAGATATTCAAAGCAGCGTTCAAAGTTTATTAGGTTGCGCATCAAACTAACCAACAAGAATGCAAATGCAGTAGCTTGGAATTCCGAGATGTGAAAAAGCCGTATATCTCTGTCTCTTTAAGAAATCGGCAGTAGCGTTTAAAACTAGCAAAAACAAATACTCATTGCGTTTTTGATGGAGAGAAAATAGTGCTACAGCTAACCTTAACTTTAATTAAAAATGGCGGTATAATTAAGTAGAAGAGATGTCAGAGTCCAGTTGTAAAGTAAGGCTTGCTATATATCTTGGAGGTTCAGTAACGGTTTCATTTATTGCAGAGACAAGCATTCCATTTAGAATTAAGAACATCCTGAACTCTAATAATTTCCTCATGAGTTTTCATTAATTTGGCCCTTCAGCAACATAGGAAGCCTAGTCATAAATCAAGTCTTACTAAAAACTGGTCACGAGAAACCAAACTTTAAGCACTCCAGCTCAGAGCTTAATTTTGAATTCTGTAACGTCACTATGAAAGAAAATCAGCAAGTGTTTTAAAAACCTGAAAGCACTGACAACTCAAATGAATAACTGGAAATACTTGGAACAGCGACAAATACATGCGACTGTTCGATGGACTAGATGCCGGATATTTTACAGGTGATGAGTCAGAAAAGTTACGTCTTAAAAAATTAAACTTCGGCTCATTTACAGATTTGTTTTATTCAATCTTGTTGTTTCTTTAACCTTAGTATTAAAAATAAACCAAAAAATTCACCAAGAGTAAGAAAGTAAGAAACAGCAGTAAAAGAAAGTTCATTCATCGGTTGTATTGTTTTGCCCGCTACTGTACATTAAAAGCTTTTGTTACCTCAGTGACCACAAGTAAAAAGTGAAGCCTTTCGTAAGAGAAGATTTAAGAAATTTATTAGAACTAAATATCACTAGAGAATTATTGTAATTTTTCAAGTAACAAATACAAACTCCAAGATAAGTATTGCCATCAAAAAACTGGGGTGGTAACGGAACTCCTGAGCATCGTTTATTAATTGCATTTTCGCGCATAAAATTCTTATGTTCCTCATTACCGCGTAGAGTGATATCAATAGCCTTAAACGGTACTCGTAATCCGTCTAATATCATTAGAGTTTTTTGAACCTGCTTCCGAATCTGAAACTGTCATAGGTGAACCTTGAACGATGAAATGAAGACAAATGTGCTTATTCAGCACTGTAAAGTACCAGTAAGAAAAAATTTATTCACCTTCGACCAGATTTCATTTGCCATTCTGAGGCTACATAATTTGAAAAAAATGAATACTTATTAAGCAGGTATACAAAAACAAATGCGGTGCAAAAGCTGATAATTTTTACAAAGAAATAATACCCAGATCCCAGATTTTTATTTTTACCCAGTCATCCGATTTCTTTTATGAAAATCAAAATAAAACTTTTCTCTTCTCCTTTCTTCTCTGACAAAACTGTTAGTTGAAGGCAAAATAAAAAACCAAAACGATGCCGAGAATAAAAGCGAAGAAATGTTTGGATGGTTGAATTAAGTGGAAGAATTGAAAGAAAAACCATAAAAACTTTTTTATTTCACCCACAGAGAACTGCTAAAAGAACGCAAAAGAAATTTAATTTAATAAAATCTTAGCGTTAGTAATTAGTTTTTAACAAAAAAGCAACTATGCGCAACTGCCGAACAACCTAAATGTAATATCAGCATCGCCGCAAGATAAGTCAGTTACGTTTTGTCACGCCTCTTATTAGACTGTGAGGTAATTGCAAAGCGAGCGCCTTGAAACAAGAACGAAGTAACACTCTATTTAAAAGTTAAAGTCGGGTAACTGCTATCAAAACAGATTAAAATAGTCACACAGATAAAAGACAGTGTCCCAGAAACTTATCGGAAAATCAGTACCACAAACGGCCCTAGGGTTAACAAAACAATCTTCGCAAAAGTTCCGAAAACAACGTCTACCTAAGTAGTAAAGTGTTACATTACAAAAACAAAAAAGTGAAGAAAAAAAGCAATTTTACTTTGCAGTTTTCCTACTTTCATGACAAACGCCACTGAACCATTGATTGTGCAGTCAAATTTTTTCTTCAAAAGAAGAAAGAGCAGCCAAGGCAGCTCATTATTAGGAAAATTCAAAAATTGCTGTATGCTGTTCTTCCTAAACGTTTTCAACGAGAAGACTTCCCGCGATTATTTCAAATACGACCAAAGAGAATGTAAAGTTGCAGTGAAGAAACATGACATGAAACACAAATAAGAATTGTAGAAAAAACAAAGATTTCAGCAATCGACATCTGAGAAGTCTTCGTTGAAAGGGAAAACTACCTCACTTACTAAATAATACAAACAATTAACAGACAATAACTGAGACAAGCAGTCTGTAATTATAGACACTTCCAAAAAAAAAAAAAAAATATTAAACACTGATTAATTAACATATGAAAAGTAATAAACTGCAAAAAGGCCAATATACCTCCGTATTCCCAGTTATTGATGCGATGTAAACGTTCAGCGGCATTTCGAATAAAATTTCTATAAATTATTACTACCGATTATTCTGCCGTCCTATTAAAGTTCTCTTCCAATACTTTTTGGATTTGCAGTGTGCTAAGCTTCTCTGTGCTCGCCACCGTCAAAACCTTCAAAATTTAAAAAAAGAAAAATGAAAACACTTTGTTGCAATGACTGGGAAAAAGAACAAACTTGAAAGAGCCACAAATTGGCGATGACGACGAGATGTAAGAATGCTTCTCCTTTATTCAAGTGTGTTTCTGTGCCTGTGCCTGCGCCGCAATGTCGCAACGATAATAGTGCCTCTACTAACGCCCTAAGTTTTTGAGAGCGCTGTATAAATGCTACTTCGCGAGAGCAGCGGTGTTCGCTATAATAGAGGCAATGGCAGCAAAAGCAGCAGCCGCACGAAAAGTAAAAACAGCGGCAGCGATTTATTAAGGCTCATTTTTATGCAACACCGACTGGTTGCGTTGTGTATTGCAGTGCAGGCATTAGCGCAGAAGTTCAGAATCATCTCTCTTAGTCAGTGACTGCGCGCCGTTTAGGCACTGGAATTCGCACTTAGTTCCTGGTCATCTGCGTTCTTTGTTCGTAGTCAGTACGTAACTGAGGCATATATCAAGAATTTTTTCTCCTGTAAATTATTTCTTTTTTTATAGATTGCGATGCTCAATTATTATGAATAATGCAGCAATGAGGTTGTTGAAATAATTTACTGTTATTAGCATCATCCTTAAATTCCAAGGAATTGGAGGTATTTAATTTTCCGCATCTTTAATGCTTTTGAGATTTTGCTTCTTTAGTTAAGTTGCAGCACGGTAAAAAATGACAAATTTTTCAATTAACTCCTTACAAATGTTTATTAGTTTAGTTTTCCCTCTCCACCCTCTTTGCGTTCCTCATAAAAGAAGCTGTTTTCTCCTTTTAAATGCCTCCTCCGTTGCTTCAAAGCTGGTCTAAAAAAATATCATTTTATAAAAACTATATAAGCCACTGCATTAATCATATAAATTAATAACAACTCAACCAATAAAAAACCAAAACAAATAAAACAATAAAAATGTTCAGCGGCGGCAAAAACTTACGCAAAGTTTTTTACACCTTTTTGTTAGGGATGTTTGTTGATTTTAGAGAAGTCGCTTTGCGAATACCTTTTTCAGATGTTCGTTTCTTTTTTCTTGTTTTTTTTTTCTTTTGGTGTCGTGTTTATTCTTTCTTTCAGCTATTCATTCATTTCAGTCAATGTACCAATTTTTTTCTAATCTTTGTTTTGAGTTATCTGAAGAGTAAAGAACTCGGAAATTTCTTCAATGTTACTCTCGCTTTGCCGCGATCATTACAAAGAGCGAGAAGAACAGCATCTGCAAATCAAACAGTTTAAAAAAATAGTAGGGACTGACAAAGATTGCAACAATACCAAAAAACTCATAATGTGGATTATCGACATTGTTCTGAAAGCTTAGAGATTTTCTGCATTACGGAAACCAAATATTTTGAAAGCGTATAATAATTCAAATAATTCAAAAAATTTTTTACGAAATACAATTTCATACAACAGTTTTTTTAGCATCTTGAACACAGTGAATATTCATAACGTTGCGCTCCAGTTTTTGAAAGCAAATTTTGTAGTTAAGAATTATCTTGCTACTGCGAAACGCATACGATTTCTGTAACGACGGAAGACTTTCATCGGCCTTGGCCGGCTTTCCAACCTGTAACCTTCAACTCAGTTCCATTACAGAAACTTCACTGGATCCCTGGTACTTTATAAAGCAGAAAGCTCTACTCAAAGCGAGTTTCTTTTCTTAAAAATTTGGGAGGACGGCTCCTTCCGTAATTTTTTCGACATCTATATTTGTTACATCTGCCAAATTAAGTAATTAAAAATTGTAAATTCTACCTAAAAGTAGAAAGGAAGGAGAGTTTAATGTTTTTAACACTTGATACTGGATTGTTAGCTCGAAGAGTTTACCTCAAAAAATGTGCTGGCCGCACAGTTA
Source organism: Enterobius vermicularis (assembly GCA_900576705.1). Taxonomy (NCBI): domain Eukaryota; kingdom Metazoa; phylum Nematoda; class Chromadorea; order Rhabditida; family Oxyuridae; genus Enterobius; species Enterobius vermicularis. Next base: position 21,156 of record UXUI01007169.1, on the reverse strand, counting down.
GACTGTTCTAAAGTGTAAAGAAAAAACGCAGTTTACCCTTGACATAGTCACCTTTACAAACTTGTAGTTTTCTTCATTCGCAACGGATTTTTCTCTTTTCACTTCAATTAAAAGCTTGTCTTGTCTTCTGCAAATCCTGAGAAGTGGTAGAACGCCTACAATAACAAATTTCATTCTAAATTAATATAAAAACGAAAATTCAAAAGGATTTTTTTTTGAGAAACGAAATTTTAAATTTTTTAAAAAAGATATGTTTTTTAATGACATAATTTTTGCACAACACGTGAAAATTTTACACTGATATCTTTTCTTCATCAAGAGTTATGGTGCGATTAGTGACAGTAGACAGGAAAAAACCCCTAACTGAAGCAGCATTTTGGCGCATTCGCAGGTGACAGAGCCTCTGCTCCAACTTAAATTCAACTCTACTACTTCAGTAATTGACAATTAGTCAAATTTTATTTACTTTTAAGCAATTTTACAAGTATTTTTTATAAGAAGAAATCACTATTATGGTCGCTTTCCCGGTTTTCATCACTTTGCTTGCTGATTAAACCCTTCTAACTTAAATATATCACGTTCAGTACTGTTTTTTGGTTGCGAGTATGGTTTTTCTTCTATTGTTGCAGCAGTGGATTAATTTGAGAATTAAAGGAATTTGAGAAGATTAGCAGCGATGGCCGTCATGAAGGAGACACACTCAGTCTAAATCTTAACTCAAAATAACCTTTACAAATAGGCTCCAAACAAACGAGAAGAAATACTAGTGATTTTATTACTTTCACAAGAATATGAAAGGCAAGGAACATCTCTATTACCTCGTTTTTGAGTAGGTTCACCAGTCAAACGTATAGAAATTTCACTGCATTATACTACAAAGCGCTGAGAACAAGAATAGCAAAACAATACTCCTTATCAAAAGTAAATACAACTTTTCAAATCTTTGGATCAAAGGAATCAGTGAGGAAGCAACGAGAAGCAACTGGAAAGAGTAACAATATCAGTAACAGCAAAAAAATTTTTGACCAGACTTCTGTCACTGAGCTAGATAAGCTAAAGCATAGCTCAGTACAACAATATATCAGTTGAAACCTTAACGTTTTTTCTTGCAGGGGTTCCAGAATACTAGGTGTACTGAAGGTTTTTACAGTCTATCCCGATTAATCAATTGTAAGTTGTGATACTATAAAAATACAGTCTTGTAATTTTAGCCTTTTGTGCAAAAAAATCGTCTCCAGTAAATATATCTTCTTTAAAAAATTTAAACAGTAGGTTTTTGAAAAAGTTTTCAGTTCTTGTTCCTGATCAATTCTTTTATGTAATGCATTAATATAAAGATTTCATCACTTTTCTAGTTCTTCATAAGGCGCACTTTTGAATGGGACATGAACTCTAAAAAATCTGCTGGGGACGGACAAAACTACAAATTCCTAAATAACCATGTTTAGTAAAAACAGTGTTTTTCTTTGCCTAACTTAACGATCAACAAGTTTTTTTGAAGTGAACCCTTTTGATTTTGCGATAAGGTACCAATTTCTACAAATTGACGAGTGATGAAATTTAAAGGCTTGTGAAAGAAAGAGCGGAATTTAACGTGGAATTGGCCAAATATATAAATGCGCCATTCCATGCCAAATCGCACAATTTTGAACACCGACTTCTCAAATTTTTTTCATTTTTTGGTGATTAGTAGAGGCCAGGCCAGTATAAAAAACGACGCAAAGAAAACCTGGAAAGTGAATTTCCCGCCAAGTTACACCCCCAAAAGTTGCAAAATTTTTCAGATTGCCACTTGACATGCCTAAATGTCTATCTTTAGAATATTGTAAATTTTTTAAAAAAGATATACTTTGTGCAGAAATTTTTGCCCTACAACATATCTGTCAAAACTTTGTGACTAATATTCATTTTGGCGTTGCAAAGAAATCTAAGAACTGACTGCTTTACCTGGGTAACTGTTGGATAAAGGCTCTTCTCAAAACTTTCTGTTTGTCTAGAGAACTACAGCAAATAATTTCAAAAAAGAGCAAGTCGACCTAACGAAAACTTTAACGAGTACAAGACAGAGACAATTCTAAGAGCTCAGGAACCAGAACATACAAGAGCTAGAAAGGGCTGGAATAAAGACTACCTCTTATAACCATGCAGAATAATAACTTGTTAACATTATTGAAGCACAATTTTGATAGGAAATGTTCAACGTAAAAAGCATGCGGGATATTTGCAGCTGCCAGCTGCGGCCTTCGAAAACGACTCCGAATGATTTTGCCTTTATAAAATACGTGGGATTACTGTTTGAAAAAGAGGGTTTTTTTCAGTTTCACATACCTTCCCGCTCGTAACTCTCGATATTGAAAAATTGCCATCCCCAAATTTTGATATTTTGTAGAGCAAAAAATTCTTCACAAAATATATATTTTCTAACTGTCTATTTTTATTGGAATTAAATTATTCAACATACGTTTAAAAAAAGTTTAGGGTATAAAAAAATACATCAGATTAAAAATTGAACTTTGTTTTGAACAGTCTAAATTACAATCCTTTAAAGATAGGTATGTAGGCATGTCAAGTGGCAACCTGGCAAATTTTGCAACTTTGGGGGGGTTTGTGGCTTGCGGCTTTCTTTATGCTGGCCTAGACTCTACTAATCAGCAAAAAATGAAAAAAATGTGGGACGTCGATATACAAAAATGTACGATTTGACGTGGAACGGCCCATATATATACTTGATATGGCCAGTTTACATTGTTTGTGTTATTTAGTAAGTGAGGTAGTTCTGTCTTTCGACGAAGAGTTCTCAGATAGCAATCGCTAAGATTTTTGTTCTTTTTACAGTTGTTATCTGTGTTTCATGTCATGTTTCGTGACTGCTACGTTACTTTCTCCTTGGTCTTGCTTGAAATAATCATGGGAAATCTTCTGTTCAAAAAGGTTTAAGAAGCTACAGAGGAGGCATTTAAGGGCAGAAGCGGCTTCTTCTAAGAGAAAATCAGACGACGGGGAGGAGAAAGCTTTTTTTTGTGCTGTCACGAGTCATGATGATTGGTGAGACGAGACTTCAAGAAATCTTTAGTTAACGCAGCACTTTGTCGTCTTCACAAGTGACAGCATTTCTGATTCAAACGAATTATTGTTATATTAAAAAATACTTTGAATTGAGTAGTTCTGTGAGAGATTTATATCCAATAATTCCTTGCTGCTGAGAAGTTTGAATAAATTCTTTAAAAAAATCACTACAGTTGGCATTGTTCGATGAGAACGCCAACAAGTAGCTTTGGACTACTGTAGAAGTTATCAAAAAAAAAACACCCATCTGACCCTTTCGCCTTATCACCATTAAACTTGGTAACATCAATTTTTAGAAACCTTACTCACTCCTGGAAGTGAAAATCAACGCGATCATACCACGACGGAATTGAAATTTCCCTTTTGGGTCAGATCACGAGAAAATTGGTTCCAACTTTGCGGGAAGACATGTAGAAGGTGTGTATCCCACCGCTTGTTTCCACTTCATAATTCCATCCACTGAAGTGTCGAGCAGTCAGCCATAACCACAGTTTTAATCCGGCTCCCAAAAGCAAAAATAACGTATGACTTCTGGTCATCAGCAAATCCTCGACCTTCCCAAACGATTTGCCATTTCAGAAAACTTTATGGTCTCATTACGTCGTCGTTGCTTATCGTTACAAATATAGCTTAATTTAATGCCGTTCTAATGTATGGGAAAAAACTGTACTTTGTAAATGCGAACTAAATAAATGAAATGAGATTAACGTCTCCAGAAGAATGTCGCTTTGTGTTCTGAGGAGCTGAGGCTCATTTTTTCAACAAATCTAGAAAACTGCAACTTAGAATATAGCGGTAAAAACGCAAGTCTACAAAAAACATAGACAGCTACTAAACTTTACAGTAACAGTGCATGTGCAATTTTAAGAGGTCCGTCTTTATTGCGGCATGGTTAGATTTAAAAAACCCTTGGGAAATGCAAGTCGTCCTGGCTGTTGTCAACTCCCTGTAGTTCCTTCCCTTCCAAGTTCAAGTTTTTTCATAGTCCCATCATAGCCTAACTCTTGCACTTTTAAGGTCGCGGCACCGAATCAGCCAATGGCGTGGCGCATATCAAGGCTCAGAACGTTTACTCCTCTGTCCCTTTACTTGAGAACCGCTGAATCTTTCACTGCAAAGTTTAAAATTCTTTTTTACTTTCAACAACATGACATATCAGTAGTTTTCTGCAAATGTGCAGAGAAAGCAAGTCAATACATCCCACTTCCGATAACATTCAGCGAAAAATGCAGTTTGCATGAAAAGTAGATTAACTGCTGTGGAAATAATTCCTTTTCTTTTGCGCAAGTAATAAGTTGCAAACTAAGTTAGAAGCATAAGCATAATCATAAACTTCTACACCTTTACTCCTTTCCACGCTCTAAATAGATGACAGAAACATCTGGTTTCTCTCCTTTACACTCTCCTTCACAATCATACGAATCTGTTTGCCGATAAAGCCTTTAATATTACTCATATTTAACAAATATTTAAAGATGAAAGTTGGAATAATCACTTGTTAAACTAGGCAGTTAAGACAGTATACAATTTATTGAAAGTAAATAGAATCCAATAATTTCTGGAATATAAACAACGAATATGCAGCAAAATTAATTTGCTTTCTTAAGATACCTAACCATCAAGCACATACATCTACAAAGTACATTATACAAGAAAATGAAAATGCTGTTTTCAAAACTTAAAAGACAAAGGGTAGAAGCCTCTATGCTATCATTTCTCAGCTGAAAAACATCATATCGCCAAGTCGTCGAGTCGAGTCTACCAAAAGTTTGCAGAAATAGCACCAAGACTCATGATGAAGCTATCACCTCAGAGAAGTAAAAGAAAAAAAAATTAAATTACTCAAAGGAAGTTCATAACAAGTAAACAGGACCCATTTACTAAAACCGTATTTGTCGTATTGACTCCTGCCGAGATCGACTGAACAATAAATTCAAAATAATCAAAAAGAAAACTAAGGGAGAGGAAAATCATTCAGCGAGCAGGACTACGCCTAACTCAACAATTATTGCCAGGACAAAATAAACTTCAAAAGTCAGGGGTTGCACAGCATAAATTTGCTAAAAACATTTATTGCCCATTCAGGATTCACGTCCGCTCTTCTTACTATAACACCCTCGATTGTAGAAATAAGGTAACCCAAAATCCCTACTAGAGTGCCTACGTTCAAAGTTATTTTCTGAACAGCTACGACTGAAACTATTTGACTGTAATGGGTGACAGTTAGGACGGTTACCAAGAAAGCGACTATGACCATACTGACTGTGACCACCAGCTCTGTTTCCACGTGGAGCTGAGTAGATCCTTCCTCTTAAAGCCCTGAAATTAAACTTATCGCATGAAATATGATTTTCACGACATACATAAAAAAGCAAGCCTTTTCAGGCATTAAACGATTATAAAGAGACACCTGGAAAGCAAAAACGCTCAAAGAATCTTGCACCAAACAAAAAAAACAGCCTAAAAGAAAAATTAAAGGTTGCTAAAAAACTTCCAAGCTGCAAAACTTCACGGTGAACTACACATAAAATTAAGCAGGTTTCTCGTAAAAAACGGCCAGATAGAATAACTTAATTGAAAGCAGTTGCAATACAACAGTACGCTTCACTGTTACTCTCAAAACAAATCTTACTTCACGCCCCATTAGAAAATAGTAAAGCAAGAAAACTTTTCCTGCTCTAGCGATGCCGCATCATTTTGCGATGATTTGTTTCAACGAGACAACGTACGACATGAGGAGAGCTTCACTGCACAGTCCTCACAGAAATTTTCGGCTCCAGCACGCTGATTGGCTAACTGCTTTCTCATAGGTTGGAGAAGATGAAGAAGCGGACAGTGAAGGGGGCAGCAACAACGAGGAGGGGAGCAGCAGCAATGAAGAATGGGAGAGCGACAACGCGGAGAGGAGAACAGCAAAGACGTAGGGAGCAGAAGCAAATGGAAAGGGGGGGGCAGCGATATATGTGTACCACCAGCCCCATTTCTCTTGAATAAGCTAGCCCATTTACGCTTCTCCTGCAACCACCATTGCCCGACTAACCTCAAACTTGGGTAATTAAACATTTTTTGCATCACTAACGTGACGACATCGTCCCAACCATATTATACTACTTTACCATACTCCCCATCAACCGTTCTGCCTTCACGTTCATACAAGAAGTCAAACCTGTCTATAATGTTTCATCGTTTTTTATAAATCTGCAACTGTGTTAGTCACCCTTCCTGCAAGAGAAAGGGAATTCGCAGTCCTCCAGCCGAAGTTGACACGATCAATGTCTCCTCAACTGCTTCAAGCTGCGACGACAGCGACATCGCTCTCGTCGCAGCATGCGAGAAGGATAATATTTATATGGAGTTGTTGAGACCGCCAAAATTTTTTTACCAATATGTACTATGCACACAGCGTGTTCTCATTTGAAACAGAACTGAGTGTCGCTTTTTCGTTTCTGGCTTGCCTCTTAAGATCTCTTCATAATTGGAGATTGAATTCAAAAGTGTTCCTGAATTATGTCCGCAACAAGTCTTCATTTCCAAACAGCTGAAAACGTTCCAGCAGACACGCATTTCTTTTTGGCAAAATATCCCAGGATTGTTTGAGGGAAAAGACTTATTTTGTATCCGAGAAAAAAAAAAAGAGTAATAAACTTCTGGCTAAAAAAAATTTTTGAGGCACACACGAAAGGTTGCCTGCGGCGCGCACGAGGGCAGTGATGCGCAATATCGCAAAGAGGGCCACTCTCCCTCCGTAAAAGTATCTCTATAAAGGAATTCATATGTAAACACGTGTTCATCAGATACAGAGTTGAGAAGGAAGAAATCACATAAATATCAGGTCAGAAACTTCTTTTTACATCTCCAACTGTCAGTAAGTTCCATGTACTTTTCTGTAAGCTTTGATTATTTAATCATTTCATGAGGAGTTAGAAAATACTTATGAGGGAAGAAAACTATTAACAGATTTTTACGGAGATCATATCCAAAATTTCCAGGTTTCTATGGTGTAATCAAAAAACATGAACAATACCCATTACACCATGCGCCATCAAGAAGCTGGTTTTGTGGAATCTAATAATACTCAAAATAATAGTTCACACTAGGCCAGTAGAAAGTCAAAGAGAAAAATGTCCGAACAAATTTGAAATAACAAATAATGAATCAAGCAACGTCGAGAGCCCACATAAAAAAATGAAGATGGGTCCACAGTAGAAGAAAGGCGTATTGTACCGCAATAGCACTCACTCCTTGTATAAAGGCTTCCAGCCTTATTTTCTCTGCGATCTTTGAGAACTCGCAATAGTTCTTCCTCACATGATACATTAATACATGGAAAAATGAGAGATTAGTTTTGCAGAATTACGCAGTTTCCTTGTTACTTTGTCGAATAGCTAAAAAATGAAGTTCCACAATATCGACAAAATCTTTCCTTTGTCTTTCCTCACTTATCACTTACGTCATTTTATTGAACGATCCAACCTTAATTAGCAAACCAAAAAGTAAAGAAACTTCCATCCGGTCTTCAAAATATCTACGTCTGCCTTTTTAGTGTACCCTGTCAATGACATCCCATATTATATAATTAGACCCCTCCAAAAACTTTGTTCAATTCATGCATGCTGCAGTTGAAGATGGCAAATAAAATTTAACATCGGCTTTCTAAAATTTGGACTAAAAATGATTCTATTTTCTGCTACACTTTCACAATGCCGCATTTCCCATGAGTACGCTGTTAAAGATGACATATGCGAGCACTTCCTTACAAAACAGTATCTTCAGTCCCTGTACTCACTGTACTTAGACTTTTGGCAGACAGAGGCATTTCGAATGAACCAAGCAGGAGCACAGTCCCTGCGTATGAGACACCAAGAGTAATGTGCATTTTTTGGAAATATGCAGTTGGTAAATCGCAAGTTTTCACAACGAAAAGAGCAAGAGAGTGAAAAAGAAAAGCCCAAAACAACAACCTTTAACGACTCATTTCTAACCTTTCAATTCCTCAAAAGATTTTCGTTCCATAATGTCCCACCGTCAATAGAACGTTCTAGTTACCAAACAACAATAGTTCTAGATAACTGTTCATCTTTTTGTTTCACTCGTCTCACCTTGTTGGCAGTTTCCACATAAACCTACACTTCAGAAATGCTTCTCGTCTCTCCATATTCATTCTAGACCGGCTCATATTCGTTACTTTGTTCTGGGAATAAGTGATTTGGATGTCTGTCAAATTAGAGGCTAATGGCCTTTTTCCTTTTTCTCAAAAAAAGGTCAACTTTTTTGATCGATCCCGCTGTGGTCCCCAAACACTCTCCATCTGTTCAAGATTTCATCCCGGAAATAACCTATAGCAAACACAGCGCTACAAAAAATTTTTTAACTATGCCACTTTGCCTTACGACCACCGATCGTCCTTTTTCTGGCTTCTTCATCTTTACTCAACTAAAGCCCACTTTTTGTGCATTTTCGGAAAACTTTTCACCCAAATGCGACCTCCATTAAGAAACTAGCTTACATCTGCTTGAATGCCTTACGCACTATTTACCTCGCCATGTTAGTTTGGTTAGACCAACAGCATATTTTTCATAGCTAACATATCCAAATTTAATGAATTACTGGTAGAACAACCATTTTTTCCCGACTGAATTACTCAACAGTACCAACAGCAAATTGAGCACTTAGAAAAATATTTCAAACTGACGATAAAAACCGTTACAAAGCCCAAAAATTGAACAAGTATAGAATTTCCTAATGCTGATTATTCAAAAGAAACCCTAACTAGATTAACACAACTAAATATTTTATTTTTGGAATATTCTACAACATATAAGCCGGTTCTGAAATGAACACTCCAAAAAGGTAAAAGGTCTTTCGGAACTGCAGCAAACATACGCCAAAAACATAGAATGATAATTAAAAAATCTCAAAAAAAAATGGTCGAAAACTCAGTCAGCAGACATACTTAGACACTTCACTTCAAGACCATTCTCTTTAAAATACAGTGTCAAGACAAAAATGCCCAATGAACAAAATTTTCAAGAAAAGCAGAGAAAGTGAACTTGCGAGGAAAACTGACCAATAACCCAAAAACCGGCAGATGACCCCTAATTGGAAAAGCACTTCTAAACAATTCATTTCTTTAACATTTTAACGAATATAAACCGGCGGTTTAGGACTGAACACTAGACATAAGAAATTTTACGGAAGTACAAAAAACGTTGACTCACAAAAAAAAAAAAAAAAAAAAAAAGCAAAGACTCAAAAAACACTAGAGGACTCTTGATTAGGGCAGCATATCAAGCAAATCATTTCTAGAGTAATATAATGAGTGTAGCCTGATACTAGAACAAACACCTCAGATAACCAGAAAGCAGATTCACAAATAAGTTTTAATAACAATACTTTTTCCAAAATAAATTTTTTAAATGCACAAAAACATGAAGCACAATGTTTAAAGGGATAGAACTGTTCCAGCAGGCGCGTATTTAGTACCAGCGAGCCAAAATTAACTTTAAGGAAGCTAAAATTTCCCTCAGAGTTCTTATTTGCATTCTTTTTTCTTGTAATTCTCTCATTTAATGTACTGTTTCTGAGCTTATTTTATGCTTTTAACTGCAAGAGTTTTTTATACAGCTACGAGGCGATTTGCGAACAATCCAGACTTTTTTGAGTGCTACCTAAAGCTGTTCCAAATGATGTCACCAGTGAGGGAAACATTTTCTCTGATAATCATCTTCTTTCAAAAGAGCATTAATTGTAATTCCATCACTTAATTTTGGAACTTTATGGTAAAAAATCTCTCTTTAAGAAAAATGCGTTCAAAAAAAGCAAAATTCAGAAGTAAAGCGAAATAAAACAACGCAAACGAGTTTCCCTCTGCTAACAAATGAAGCGCCAAATGTTCAGAGCCAGTCTACTGACACCTACTGTGACTTCCCTGGATCAACTATTGCAGCTCCATGCAAATAATACCAATAGAGAATTCATCACTGATGTTCACTTAATCAAAGACAAGAAATTTAATGTTTTAAAGTAAAACTACCGTCGTGCCTAAAACAAATTGGTGACAATGAATAGCGCGTTTTATGAAAGGATGCATGACATTCAACAGAATAAACGAGGAAGAGAGAAATAATCATAAATTCTGTACACTCTTTAAAAAAAACTATAGGTGGGTGCCTTCAGCCTGTAGTTTCATCAAAAAAAAGCCTGATGGGACTAATACCATTAGATGAAACACTTCCTAAGTTGTCCTGATAGCATTTCTTCAACCTAACAGGCTGATTATACAAGCAAATTTCTAAAACCTGTGTAGGTGTCACGCAAAAAAACGTGGTCGGCGCACAAATCGCTTTATAGTTACGCAAAAAACTGCCTTACTCGAAGTGAAAAGCAAAAAATAAGCGACGAAACTGCATAAGACGCAGAAAGCTTAAAAAATAACTGCAAAAAAATATCAGCTTCCTCGAAGTTAATTCTATTTAATAGAGTGATATGCATAATAGCAAAGTGCTGCACTTCAGCCAGCTCAAGTGCCTTTAACCAAATCGAATTATAAACTTAATTTGGGAATAAAAATAAATATGAGTTTCTACAATAAAATTAATTTTCAAAGAACTAAACTTTTCACTAAATTTCTTTTGTAAATATGATGTCTGGTGCTTTCGTTACGCTTAACTTCTGCACCTGCAAACGAACAACCAACCGTTTCAAGAAGTGATAGTGATCTGTGAATAACCTATGTTTTTATGTACGACAGAGACCGTTCCTACAACTTGAATTTTGTATACGAATACTGATTTTTGTGCTACTAATAAAATAAACATATAGTAATACACTCGTCATAAGTAGTATCATCCTAAAACTCTCGATATTAATCAGTGATGATCGTACTTATACTACCGCACATGAACAAGAAAGAACTTGCTTCATGTTTAAGTTGTGACTCTAACAGTTACATTTTATCGCTCAGCCCGTCAGACAAAACAAGTTTCCACTCGCCAGTGTACAGTAACATAAAAATGTTTGTAGAAGAAGCAATATAGCACTAATAAAAAACATACTAAAAAGGAATTAATACTTACGAAAACACCACGTTGCCCCTTACATTCAAAATTAACCACAGATAACGTGTTTCTTCAGTTCCCGAAACACAGCTGTGACAGTGGAAGAGAAATAGCCAAAAATCACGCGTTCTTAGAAGAAAAGTTACGAATTACAGACTGTTAATCTCCTCAAACGACTCAACGCAAAAAGTTGCATATTGTCTCCTTAATAGTGCAGAACATCGTGAGAGAACTTTTTTTGCACTCTCTAACCTACACCACCGCAACCGGAAATGAACAAAGTGAACAAAAAAGACCATATAAACGACCTACTTCTCACGCAAAAAAGTCTATGTAGTTCATAGATCACAGAAAAGTTTAAAAAAAAAACTCATTTACTCTGAAATGCAGAAAATAAATGTATCGGAAATAAAACTCGCAAAACGATACACAAAAGTAACATCAAAAAAAAAAAAATTAACTGTACTGTGAAGTAATATGCAGATCAGGGAAGCATTGGAGGCTAGGTAATACAAGTGCTTTCTGCTGTAACACACTGCAGAATTTATTTGCGAATAAGAATGCCTATACTAGCTTTCTACGACTGCTGAACTTCTCCTTGGATATTCTTAACAAATATGATCAGTATAAATGGTGAACAAGTAAAAAAACCGGTGTTGAGGACTGTGCCTCAAAATCAACTTTTTAGTTGAGAGAACACTGTACGGCGACACGGCCACAAAATAGTACAATACACAATGCCTTCTTCCCCAGGCTGACTAAGAAAGCGATGACTAGCCATCGTTACTGTTCACACAGTGCTTAACAACAAAGAGTAAAAACTACTCATTATGAGCGCTCTTCTCAATCTCTGTACAACAACTTGAACTTGTAGAAACTAACCCCGTAAATTTATGGCAGGACTGTGTATGCAACTGGCTTTCGTCCGGAAACTGGGATATTGATACAGATCCACCTTGATTAGATAAGCAGTACGCATTCATTTCATGCGACAACATCCGACGACCAGTGGTACTAAGGCATCCTCTAGGCAAATCACGTGTGAAACCGATTTGTGGATAATATGACTATAAAAACGGCATTTACTCTTAAAATGTTAAATTGAACAAGGACACTTTTTCTTAAAAAGAGTAGTAAAGGAAAAAACAGAACCGATGATGATCTAAAGAAAACGGAGGTGGAACCTTTCTATTGTCCCAGTCTTCTGATTTGAGCACACGAGGAATTTCTTTGGCACCTTGTAGACGCTTGGCTGGAAATACAAAACCTTTTTTAAACTCCGGATCGTGGAATACGGCCGACAACACTTCGTTTTTCTAAACAAAATATTGATGTCTAGCATGTAAATATACATGTATGTAAAATGCATATACGTAATCATTAAAAAGATATATGGTACCACTATATCTGGGTAGCCTTGATTATCAATAGGCGATTGAAAGTCACCACCAATAGGTATCGCTTCCAAGTCTACAGCAATCTGGCCTGCCATTCCGTTGGTGAACGACGGGTTAAGGATCACCATATTTCTATCTTGAAATATTATGTACCTTCCAAATTTCAAAATTAATCTTAGCCATGAGTACCTTTCATTTCAGCAGCTGAATAAAATTCCTCCAAGAAACTGTGCAAAGGATGCTTCGAACCAACAAAAATTCTACAAAACCCTCTGCTGTTCCTTTTTTTCTCCTCAGCGGACAGCGTTTTTTCCATCTGAAATTAATTCAAGGCAATCGTATAATGCTCCTATTTTATCCTTTTTTTATTAAAAACTTAAAATCCCAAAAACACTAAACATTACTAACCGACTCAAGTGTCTCTAAAAGGCGTTTCTCGTCAACGAAAGGTAGTAATGCAACACCCTGCCAAGCGTACCTCTTCCCGTTTAAATCAATCCGAAAATCATTTGGGTAAAAATCAATAATTGGAGAATCAATATTGGTCATTAACTTTTGCCACTCCGTTGGCAGATGTTTCCTAAAGCAATACATTTTAACAGAATTAAGAGATCACTTGAGAACATTTAGGAAACAGTAAATATTTACCTGCTAGCAGCTGGAAAAACACTCATGAGTTGTTGCAAAGGTTTAAAAGGTTTTGTTGTTTCATCAAAGCAAGGAACAAAATGAGAGACTGTATCACAATCAGAAGCGAAGGGAGCGTAATGGTAAGGAAAGTACCAGTCCCAACTCACACATCCCTAAAACCAGCGTCCTGTAATACACTGTGGTAATTTAGCGTGCCCACATCAAAAGGTGGTGATTTCATCTATAACCTACTTTTCAACTTTTTTACATGGCTTCTTGATTCCAGCCCTTCCACTTCCGCAATTTCACACATATTCATGTTTTCTTCTCAGTCTTTAAGAAACCAGTACTAATTTGGTTTCCAGAAACTTGTAAAAACAGTTTTTTTGTACCATAATACAAGTATTGAGCCGTGCAATAGACGTCCTATAGGTCTTCCACTCCCAAGAATTTATAATCAATCCCACTCAAGATTCATCTACCGCTACTTTAACAACGTTTACGATTTAAGAGTACTTTTTTATTACACTAATCCGCAGCTGCGGGAAAACGAGTATTTCAAAAACTTTGTCCATTTTCTCAACTGCAATTTTTCTGCTACAGAGAAAACTTCCTGAAAAGTGGGCCTAGAGGCTATGGACTTGTTGAAGGTGAACTTTAGATCTACGCACAAGATTTTACGCATATTCGCTCCACTACTGCCATCCGAAATGTAATGTAACAAAATTCAACGAACAATGGGGATCAAAGGTAACACTAAGTCTTAGAAATGCAATAAAGAGTGAAAAGGTGAGTCACGAAAAACGAGCAGAGCAATTGAAGAATTAAATACCTAAGTTGGTATGTTATCGACAAGGAACTTAATTTTTTAAGAAGATGCTTTAGACTGCAGTAATAACGATTTTATTTTACAGAAGCTCAGAGGCATTTCAAAAATAATGACACTTTAAGTAAAACTTCTGTTCAATAGAAAAATCTTCATGGTAATGTTTAGTCAACTAAAAAGCCGGAAAAGAAGTAAGACGTCATTAGTCTGTACCTGGTAATAATACTTCAAAACCCAACACAAGCCCTCAACATAAGCCCATGCAACTTTACGTCTAAAATTAATATCGTCACCATCAACTTCAAACTTTGACTTGTAGTATCTTTCTCTCCAACCGCTTTCCCAAAGTCGAACCTCGTCATAGGGTTCGTCGTCATCCTCATGCTCTATCTGAAAACAATTTCAAAACTAATGGTGAGAAAGCTTGACAGTAACCATGTTTCATTCTCAAAAATTAAAGTCATTTAAACAAATCAGACAATTAAATACGGCAAGAATAGGCCAATAAAAGCTCAGTAAAATAAAGCACCTCACGGACTCGTTTGCGAGATGGACCGCCATCCTCTGACGTAGACTTAGTGTCCGCTGCCTGTAAGCGAGGATGAAGATAGGAAGTAAAAGCTAAAAATTCCATCAACAAAAAACTTTACCGGAAAATCTTTTTGCCTAAGGATAAAATGTATGAAAATCTCTCATCTATCCCTCTAACATAATAAATCCGAAGAGATTCACTACCACTCAAGGTTCCCCAAAATAATTCTGAATTGCCCTTAGTTCTGCAAAAAACCAAAAAGTGCACGACTATTAACCCTCGAAATTATTCTAAAAAGTAACTGCCCAATATAAGCCCACAATCCAGTCAATGCATGTTCTAATTATACTGCTGTAATCTATACACTATCCCCAAATAAATATATCAAACAATACACACGCACAAGCAAAAAAATAAATAAATAAATAAATAAATAAATAATAATAACAATTACGTGCAACTCCCTGAAAATGAGGAAATGTAATCAGCGCAATTCTGCATGTAACCTCAAGTGAGGCATTGAACAAATACCCTTTCAGTCAACCCGTTATCAAAGAGCTTATTTGGAACAGACTTAACAACGAAACAATCCTAGTTTGATAGTGCCTAAACAAGAAGTTAAAACTATACTAAATTTCCTATAACTAGTATTGAAGCAGAAAACAATACCGAAAACTAACCACACTACCCAGGATCAAAAAACTAAACATCAACTTCAGTTTTACGACCTAATTCACAACTTAGCCTCTTCTCCACCGAGCGCTCAAGAGCGAAAACGGAACGCTCACAGAGGAAGGAACCAAATATGTGCCTTTTCCACGTCCAACTAAGTACAGAGAAGCATTACGGTCCCAAACACTGGTTCAAATGAATTATGAATTGTCGTTAAAGAGACAGTCGTTTAGTATCCAGAACAATAATCCAAAAACCAGTACACTTCGCCAACTCCCGATATAAGTAGGAAACACCTAAGCGGATCCCGAAAAATGATGAATGTTCGAAACTATGCACTTTCTAAGTTTCCAAGCATTTACAAAACATTTGCTTCTGAGGAGGCAAAAAAATTCACTAAATCCAAGACATATGCTGAGCAAAAAATTAAGAAAAGAATTACAGACAAGTAGTGTTTTAAGCAAAAGACTATTATAAGTGTATGCTCAACCACTTGACAGTAATATTAGCAGTTTTCCCATTTTCAGAAGACCATGAAAAACAATAAACTCTTCTAGCATCATGCTACGGTCCAAGTCAACCTAACAGGGACACATAAGAGTTCTACTCCGTAACACTACACCTTGCGGGAAAGCTTTTATAACCTACGTCAACAGGTGTTAAAAAACGTGCAAGAAAAACGTAATGTACCCCAGTGGCTGGATAAAAAAATAAAAAATGAGAAACGCAAAAAATGCAGTTCCCTATCCAATGAGCAAACATTAAAAAATAATGATGAAAGAACGGTTCTAAAAAGAAAAAAATAAAAAAAATTAGAAAAAAAAGTAAATGAAGAAAGAGAATTATCTTTTATTATTTCGTATATTCGATAAAAAAACAGCCCTACTCACCAAATTTTAGGCAAAAAAATAAAAATGCTTTATGAACATAGGGTAGCGCAGTTCTATTCTTTGTCCGCATGTATCATAAGGGGTATGGTAATTTCTCTCGCTTCATGCTGCAAAAAACGCTGCTTTAAGTCCAAACTAGAGCTTTTTTTTCTGAGAGTACTCTGACTGTTTGGTGCCATTTTGCTCGTCACATCCGTGACTACATAGCGGTTGTTGAATTTTACTGGTATCCAATGCGCTTGCTGAGTTATTTTCTAGAATTCGGTTTAAGGGCTAATTTGTTCTTTCCTTAATTTTTATCTCGTTTTGTACACTATTGAAAGATGCAAAAAATTCAATGAGCAGCACGTAGATACAACTGCAGCAGGCAAAATAATAGCAAACTCTTCACAACTACTCAATCTAAATTAAATATTAAGTGAAACAACTTAGTTAACCACGTGAAAAACCAGCCTATTTGCATCCACAAATAGTATGTTCCAAAATAACCGGTCGGGACAGTCACTAAGAGGTCTTGCTTATGTGAAAAACACACTCGGTGGGATCTGTGCGTAAAAAACAAAATTACCCTCACAGAACATAAACTCGACCTCTAAAAAAAAGTAACAAAAGTAGAAATTAAGGGAATCAGCTGAAGCTTGCACAGAGTAAAGAGACTAGAAGTTGGTACAATACGCCTAATTCCACTCAATTTCCGTAGTTTTTTGATCTACCACTACTGTATTAACTGCAAAGTAAAACAGAAAACTTCTTACAGTATATCTATTAAAGTTATCAAAGCGAAAGTAGTCTGCTTTAAAAAATAATGTCCGGACAGTAAAAACTCTGACTGGAACCGTATTCAAACAACATAAACAGTGTGGACCCTTAGAGTGCAAATTTTGTAAATCAACCAAACCCCAAAAAGTTGCTAAATTCATCACAGACATCACTAATGCTTAACAATCATAGGGCCGCTGTTGTTTGATTTTAGTTCCTAGCTCATTCTCATCTATTACACTATTAAGCTGCATCCTCTTACTTCCATCAATGTCACCGGAACAGAATGAAATTTGCAGAGAGGAAGAAGGATTAAAGAACATTGCTCTCACATCCCTTTTTATCCTAAATTGCACAATATTTCCCTTCAAAGAATACCAAAGTATATCTGAATGAAGCAAGGGAAGCAACTTTGTTCACAAAGACAGACCTCAACACGTGCAACTTTTGTTAAATTGTGTGTTTCTGAATCAGGGGAATTTGATGTACATAAATGTGAAGTTGGTGAAGATTCGTATGAGAGTGCATATGCCGGTGCTCCCAATCGAAGTTCATTTTGGCGCCTAATCTTTGCTTTTTTCCTCACTGCCAACTCTCTTTCCTAAATATTTGTAAACTGTCTGTTTATTTAGATATATAAGCAACATTCAGAGACTAGACTATACCTGACGTGACCTGAATATCTCATCCTCAGCCTTCCCCAAACCGTCTAAAATCATTTGAACTCGCTCCAGATAAACCTCGCCATCTTTCGTTAAATAGCTAAAATTAAATTTCCGCTTATTAAGCAATACTGACGTCATTTACTAAAATATTTGAGCAGCTACCCTCTCAACTTGTAGATCATTTCTTTGTACAATTTTATGAGACGATCTATGGCGTTTTCACGTATTTCAAGTGATGGCAGGTGAGGAAGAAAATCGTTTCCGACAAAAAAGCACATGAACACCTGAAACTATTTCGCATTACAATAAAAATAATAATAAAGTTTGTCCTGAAAGTAAGCATTTGCAGAAACAAGGCTCAGCTGCAAAACACCACCAAAGAAAAGAATATCAAACATACCCAAAATAACTTTTACTTTAGCTTAAAAAAATAAACAACCAAGTTTTTTCTGTTCAGAAAAGGAAGCTAATTTACCGTGTCCACAAGAGATAAACTCACGTAAAAATGACTGGAAATTTTGTTTTCAGCAACTACTGAAGAAAACATAAGCATATAATAGACATTAAAAAAACCCAATCATCAATTGATCTTTCCAGATCGAAGGGTAGCGGTGAATTAGGAATTACAAGTTCCTTTTCTAGGTACTCTCGCAAAACAGGTATTCGAACAAATATAAAATTTGCTTCTTTTTGCAAGGGAGTCGACTGATAATTACAAATTTCTTCTTGTGAAAGCCTTAAAAATAGTTATTAGAACTTACTATCAATGACCTCTCAAAGATTCTACGTAGAAAATCACCTTTGGTATCAATTTAAAACAAAAGTTTAAAGGTACAGATAAAGTTTTACCCGTCAGCAGCAACTAAGAAAATTGAAATGGCTTCTAGGGTTTCACACAGCGAAAAAGAGAATAATAGGAAAAAGATCGTCAACACAAAATATATCGTGAAAAAAATAAACAAACCCCCGACAATCATCAATAGTGTGACCATACTGGTTGCATATCTCACACGGCTTTTGCTGGTTTGGAATAAATTCCTCACGAATTATATTAAAATTAGGCTCATGCGTCGCCAATCCTAGCATAATAAGGTCAGCATCAGCACCACAAAGGCAATGTACTGTATTTGGATCGTGAGATGGCGATGACCGCTGACGACGAATGAAATCCATTATTTTATGTTCTCCCTCTCCAGGAACATTTGCATCCGACAAGATGACCTACGGAACAAAATCTGGGATATCATACTTTAAAAAAGAAATAGCAAAAAAATGTACAAAACTTGTAGTGATTATATGAGAAGATAAGACCGGAAGAGACGCATCTTTTAAATCAGAAGTCAAAAAAATCTAGTATATTGATAAAGAAGTGAACACCAAAAAAACGTAACAATAAACTGAAAAAACATTTAGCTAGTGTCAAGAAAAAATTAACGGAAGTGCTTTACATCATCAGATTTCCAATACAAATTGGAAAACCACTAAATTATAATGCCGTTCAAATTAGAATTTGCAGGGAACTTTTGTCGAAGTTTTTAGAGAAGAACGAAAAGTTGGAGTAGGGCGCTTCCTAGAGGTCTGTAGTATACGCTTGGAGAAAATCTAACTGGCACCTGGAGAATTTACGAAATCAAAGATTCCCTACCGGTTTTGCTTCGCAAAGCCCCTCCCCCCTCTATCCAATAATGTTTCTACTAATCTCCGGCACTGTTCATTTTCCTCCCAGTGAAAAAAATTTTTCTGCAAAAACCACTATAAACGACATTTAAACAGAGGTGCAAGACTAGGTGCGTAAAATGCAAAAATATTATTGCTATTACTTTTCTGGTTTTTGATTGAAGCAAAAGGATGATTTAATGTTTTTTATTGAGTTCAAATAGGATAAGCGCTTGACTGAAAAATAGTGGTACTAAACACAGAAGAATCAAGCACGAAAAACCTCTATCCCTTGCCACCCAGGATCATCTCTCAATTTTCTATGTATATAGTATTTCAGTGCAACCGCCAGCCTGAAAAAAACATTTCTTACGATCCTACATCCTCCAAAAAAAGAAAAATAAAAATACAAATAAAAATAAAAACAAAGATATAGTAAAATACAATGAGTAACCTGATTAAAGAAAAAAGTTTTACTAGGAACAACAAAGTCAAATATCCATTCCTTGAAAACTATGTAAAAACGCGCAACTTGCTAGAATGACAGAAGATGCTTTAAAACCCGGATACCTGGACATAAATGGTGTTCCAGGAGTTATACAATTGCTATCAAAGTGTAATTCTGAATCCTTCTTCGATGGAAGCGGAAACCCGTCTGCCTCAAGCTTCGCTCTTACTTTTTCAATTTGTAAAGCCTTCTCAGCCGCTTCCTTTGAAGCACGAAAACGTCTACTTCTTTGCTGATTCATCTGCAGAAAAGTGGAAAAATATTTCTGTTGTACATGGTCTTTCACGGGCGCGAAAATTTGTAATCAAAAATAACACTCATTATAACGTGGAAACTATACTTTCGCCCTTGGCGCCACACCATCGATAGCCATGTACAAAAGCCTTCTTGGTCTAACAATGGCGAAAACACGATCTATGTATTCAAAAATTAAAACCTAAAAACAACAAAATTTAAGCGTGATAGGTTGGGCCACGTTATGTTAATTTTTTTACGCTATTGATTTCTGATAATAAATTACTTTAAAAGAGTGCAAAAATCAATTCCATTTAGAAAAGACCATACAAACATCTCATCTTCAGAGCGAGGAGCTGGACGATCCTCAGGATGAGTGCAAGGATGAATTATACCATTCATATCCAAGTAAAGGTTGTCAAATTCCTACAACAGTCACAGTGATTACTTATCAAATTTTGGAAAATAACAATCAAAAAAATTTGCTGGAATTTCTGAACAGATATAAAACTCTGAAGCACCTGAAAGTTGGGGTTCGGCCCTCTTGTATCAACTGGAACACGATTACCATCAGCATCTTTAGGTTTATCTTCTACTGCGTCCACTATCACAGATGGGTACTTTTTTGTCAGCCAACGAAAGAAGGCAGGAACTCCCATAACGAAAGCGAGCCTTCTGAAGCGGATTCAACTAATCTATACCACTGAACGTTTCAATCACTCCGCAATGACTAAAAGAATAGCGTTTGGCGTCATGCCAGCGACGCCCAGGAATATATATATAGGCGCCGTCATTCCCAATTTGTGTTAAAATTTTTTGCGAACAGAGCAGCGCTCTTCCAGCAAATTTGGCTCAATGCCACTGTGTTATATCGAGTCACCCCGAAGTTATCAGAGCGACCTCGGAAAAGGTATGTTTAACTCCTTTGTTAATACTGGAAATGATGTGCTAAGAATGTCATATTGTTCACAGTTGTTTAATCTGTTTACTTTCCAGATTTGACGCTTTTTGATCTTTCGTCGCCGAAAAACTGCTGGAAATGTGAGAGGATTTCTATTTTTAACAGTTACTTTTGAACTTATTTACTGTTATAATTTTATTTGTATCTGGTGGAATTTGTTAATTTTGTTGTTGTTGTAATCGCCGTGCAATGCAGATGATAAATGTGAAAAAAAAGAGGGGGTTTGCGAGCAGTTTTAGGGAAAAAATATTTTGAATGAAATGACTAAAGAAACCCAATTTCCGAATAATTGAAAGAGGCTTC
>UXUI01007168.1:58334-76893 GCA_900576705.1 Enterobius vermicularis | reverse complement strand
CGTCGACAGTTGAACGGTCATATTTATAAAAGAAATCGTTAAGGAAACATATTGTAGTCATGCTGCATGTCTGCAGGCACAGCAACTATATGTTGCTCGCTCACTGCTAGCTCAAGCAAGGTGCTACTCGCTAGCGCCTTGCTTGGGCTGGTGGTTCCATCTCCGCCCCGGTGGGCAGGGTTCCTAAAGAAACCAGGGTGCTAAAAGAAACGAGAAGCGGAATGCCGTAAAGCGAAAAAACGTTAAGAAACGCTAGTGTCCGGCAGAAAAAAAATCCTAGTATTCTCTAATTCCCTTTTACCTGAAACGCGCAGGTGAAACAGTTTTTAGATAACAAAGAAAAAAAATATCTGAGACTATCTTGAAGTCGAAATTGCAGCGAAAAGCAAGCTACTAGTTTATACACTTTCTTTAACATTAGGCAATCTGTTGCGGAGTTCATACGCAACTTCATTTTAACAAAGAAAACCATTCTGTTTCATAAAACAAACATATATTCTCTGATCTCAAAATGTGATACTGCTAGCAGAAAGCTTTTCATATGATTCTTTTTTTAACTCCTGAGCATACCGCTAGGGTGATTTATAAAAGTATCTTGCAGTTTCACAATATTCTTTTGCTTCATATAGTGGACCCCCCTAAATGTTCAATATTTGTTTCTATACAAAAAATCAAGGGGTCACATATACTTACTTTTTGATGGGTAAACCTTACTGATTGCGTTTCATTCTGTTAGGCGCCCAAGAAGGGTAGTGTTAAAAGTTTAAGCACTAAAAAAAGAAGTTTGCCAAAGCAGTCCTCTAAAAAGTGTTAATTCTGAGAGTATTTCACTGCCTTTTTCAAATGCACTTATCATTTCAAAAAACCATCGAAAAAAATAATTTTTCAGTTGCTAAACTTCATCATCACCTCCTCAGGTTGCATAACAGAAGAAAACAAAATTTGACCATAAAAGAATTCAGAAATTAGGACACATAATATTAATCCCTAAATTCCTGAATAGAAACGCACGATCACCAGACCGACCGGCTTCAGAGTTTTGCTAAATGAAGAACAAGAAATCGCATAACACCACTTGAGTGTTACATAGCAAACAGCTTCGTGTTCGCTAAGTACAAAAGTTTTTTCTGCAAGACCGTTAAAACGGTACATGACTAAGATAATTCTAGGATTTACTGTAAATCTGTAACAGTAAATCGAACCTTCAATCTTCCATGCGTAAGCGACGTTAAGTACAAACTTCTCTTTCGTAATCAACCAATTATCATACGAGTAAATGGTAGATTCCTCACTAAATTCCAACTTCAAAATATTTACAGAATGTTTTTCTTTGAGCTATTTGAAAAAAGCCACGCGTTGACTTCGTCACTTCTGTCATGCCAATAACTGGGAAAGCACCACACTTCTGTTGTTTAAAACTTGCCGAGTAAACAAAATTGTATTCTGTGGACTCAGAGACCTGTAGCTAAATTTGTAATAAGAAAAAAAAACTAATTTTGTAGTGATCATTTACAAGCAAAATAGAAATATAATACCATAAAAACTGAGCTGGTTAAACTGGCAACTTTGTATCTTTGATTTTGTCTGTATTTTCCAATTCCTCCGCATTGCTCTCCTTCATTTCTTCCTCATTCTCCTTATATGGTGGTGGCGGTTCAGTAGCAGCCGGCTCGTACTTCTTCTTATATGGGAATGCCCCATATACGAACACAGCGCCGATGACTAACGTTGCACCCAAGATAAACTTGTATCCAGGTTTAAAATTGAAAAATATCACTGACACTATGCAGGCCAAAATTATGGCAAACGAAGTTGCAAATGCTTTCAAAATGTTGTCAGCAAATTTGATCACAACTGCCACCAACAAACCACCGAATGCTCCCAGTGAAACAACTCCCCAAACGGCTAAGTCGAAGCCAACAAAGAAACCCTTTTCCGTCACATTATTGTAATCTTTTGCCTAAACAGCTTTCATATCTTAAAAGCTTTATTTATAATATATAAGATTTTACCAGAACCTTTCCATTGAAAGTCTAGGTACATTAGTATTCATCTAAATCCTTCTCATACCCAATAAACCATAACAGGACCTTCATTATCAATATCCCTTCCCTTAAAGCTATGCAAGAAGAAAAATGAGATCTCATATCACTGTACAAAACAAGTTCTCGTGAACCAATCAAACTGATCTTCTTAATAAAAAAGAATAAATTTCTCCTCTAAATTTTCATTTATGCATTATTTATTTTAAAACTCATTCTAAATGTGAAGGCTGAAGTATGAAACTTCGAAAAGAACACTCGGTGGTTCCAGAAACCACAAATCAGTAAAGAAGTCTCTTGCCGAACCGTAACATAGAAACTCGCTACTGCAAAACTCACAAATATCGTTACTGTAGCAGGAAGAAGTGAAATAGCTGCAAGCTGCACATTCCGCAACCATACAGATACTTCCCGTCGCTGTTTCAGGATTTTTTCGAAATAAATTCCCGCAAAACCTGAACGACTAACGGTCAAGAAAAGGTATTTCCTTACCCAAAAAAGCATCCAGTAACCGGCTTTTATTTAATGCTTCTAAAACAGCATTATTTGGACGTTTAACACATGTCATAGTATTTCGAAATTGCCAGCAAGCAACATTTCATTACCACTGACGGCACAATTAACGGAAACACCCACCGGAAAGCACACAAGCAAAAAGTACAGCGCCAACCCCAACAATTAGATTCTGATGCTCATTGGCCTTCTGTTTCTTCGCCTCCTTTTCTTTTTGCTCCTCAAAGTACACATTTTTGTAAATCAAAGTCCAACTTCCGCAGCCTAGTGAATAAAGCGTTCCAAAATCGCAAAAATGCTTATTTCTAAGGTCACATACCACTTGAACCATGGCAATTCCGGCAAAAAGAAATATCAAGGCAATCCACTGCAACATCGAGAGTCGTCGTCGCAGTATCAGTACAGTAAACAATGCAGTCGTTAAGATTTTCAGCTGATAGGTTACCTAAAAAATGATAATTCTTCTGTGAAATCTGACTAACGTACTCTGTGATATCTTTGACTTTAACATTCATAAATGCGAGAAAACTAATTTTAGATTCCTTAAGAGTTCTTCACAGAAATTTACTTCTGAGTATTTGAAAATCTCTTTCCCTGCCTCCCAGATGATATTGAAAAGTTCTTCCATGTTTTTTTTCCTCTTCAGTTTTATAGTTTTTCCTTGTTCAAATGCAGTAAAAAAAAGCTTATAAAATTCAACTACTCCCTATTTCCAACAAGAATAAGGCACATTCCCTCTCTCTCACCATTATTTCCTGCTCTCAACATTTTCCTTTTCCTCCCTTGTCTTAAAACTGCAACAGCTGTTTGAAATAAAACAGCTCTCTTTTAATTTCCTAAAAAGCATTTAACTTTTACCATACCATTCAACCACGCAAAAACTGCATAACGACCCTACGTCGTGTTTCCCTTGAGCACTACTTTTACAAAGCCTTTTATTCAAGCAATCCTTTCGAAAGTAGAAGGTTTAGGAAAACCCTTCTTCTAAAGGTTGCGGAAGAAAAAAAAATGAAGAATTTTTTCATTACAACTCCAACCTCACGAAGTCGAGAGCGAAGATTAAAAAAAGAATTTTGACAGATGTTGGCTGTTAAACTTAAACAAATTTTAGCGTCTTCTTTCTCCCCCTATCATTTCCGCAACCAATTGCGCTTAATTTAGCAAACACCTGCACAGGCTGGACACTGACTTATAAAAATACCAAATTTTATTCTACTTAATTCTGCAGTAACAGGGTACGCAAAATTCCTTAGCATCTCACATACGTGAATATATCAGAAATGGTTCTCTTTTACGAGCCCTCTTTGACTTCTGATCAACGCCATACAAAATTAAACGAACCGTTTTCAAAAGAATTCGCGTAAATCTCTAATGTTTTTCTTCCTTTACTTAACGAATTTTTATATCCATCCAATATCCTGAACATTTAAGCAAACAAGTTCATAATTATGATGTACCGTCTTTGAAACAAATCCTACCCATTAGTTCCGAACTACGTCACGACCCCTCCAGAAATCAAAAAATCTGCCGGTCCCAGATCCAAACGCTCGATACTGAACCCTGTCAGAGTCGCAGCTGACCTGACAGGAATTCCTTCAGAAAAATTTCTTTGTTTCCCTGTACTCTGCTGTGTGAACCCTCACTTGCTGCTGGAGTCTATCAGTGCTATACATTATTCAGAAAATCAACCCTCATGATCTTTCTACTTTTTCCTGTGTCTCCAACTCTACCTATAAAAATCAGTTTTCAATTGCTTCGTAATCATATATAAGTGCCAGGAGCGGAAGCTAGCGATTACTGGTATCTTGGTATTTCCACGAAAGCAATTTTGTTATATCCTAATCAGAAACTGTTTCTGGACATTTTTTCATTTCTACAGTTTCTATTGAAACGCCTCCACTGGTATCTTGCCGAGTTAGCTTTCCTGTCACGCTTTAGGACCGGACTTCTAATTCAGCATTACAGTTTTATTCCCTCACTGACTTGCAGTTCTTTCCATTTTACGCTTCTTTTGACCTCACTTCCAAGCAATACTTCACTACCATTTGTGAAACACTAATCACAGCGGGATTTTTCAGTCGCTAGTACAATCCTTCAAACCAGTCCTCCCCATTTTCCCCTCGGCTTTCATTTTGTCACATAACGAAATAGCTATAGCTACATATCCTTACACATCATGCTCGCGCATAACAGAGCAGTATTTACGAATCGAAAACTGCGGTCCTTCTAAACCCCGGCCCCTAAAATCACTGAATTACAGGTAAGCTATTACGAGGAAAAACAAAAAAAAAGCTATGAAATTTGTGCATTCAGTCAAATTTCAAATATCTGTTAGAACACCTCTTTAATCTCTCCTTTGTTTGTAAAGTGTAATAGAGAAGTGGCAAGAATAATTTTGACATCCTGAAGTATGCGAAAAAATAAAAATTAGAAAATAAAATAGATAGAATATAAACTAAGTATGCATTGTAAAGAAGCTTGCTAAACCAAACTGGGTAGAAAAGCAACTAGTTTCCTCCGTGGTAATTTATTTATTTGATTCATTTTGTTCTGCTTTATCCAATTTACTCTGCTTATTTTTCAGTACTCTGTTTCAGTCCCTATCCTATTTACCCTGTGGTAAAAATCCAAAACAAGCCATTGTAGCAAAGAAAAAAAGAAGCATTAATTTGAACCTTTAAAATTTCTTTGGTAACTTCACTCATATCTTCCTGTAGTCACCTCATACCTTTAACCAGTAATGGTTTTCTGCACAAACCTACCATGCTTTCAAATCAAAAAAACTTTCCAAAAAGCTTGGACTCTTAATGCGTTGAAAAATTTTTTTAAAAAAGCAGGACCAAAAAAGACGTGCATTTCTAACTAGAACTTCCATAAAAACAATACTTTCTACAATCCAGATCGGTCATAAATCTTCAAACAAAATTCTCCACAATTTCACAGATACTCAACTCTGCAAAATCGATCCCAAGTTTCGCTCTGGACACTTTAGACCTTAGTGTCCACACTGCCTTCCGGTCCCACCAAATTCGCTCGGTTTACTGTTTCTTTTCCACCCAATATGTCGCTCGTAACAATCCTTCTCCAGTCAGAATCATTTCAAAAAAAACCAGTACATCCCATGAGATTCTGTAGTCTATCAGAGTTTACCGGCAGATATTTCAAAACGCAGTTCACCTTAATACTTGCAAAACCTACGTTTTCCCAACACTTACTTTCTACAAACAACTAATTCCAGCCAATTTTTCTTCAAAAAAAGTTGAACAGGCTAATTTAAGCAACTTTAGGTATATTTCGCTACTTATCAGAAAAACCACGTTTTTATTCGCCATAATTCTCCAGCTACACAGCATCCATCACTTCTGCATTGTGCCGCAGTAAAATGATAATATCTGACGACTGCAGAAAGATAAACTCCTTATAAAAACTAATAAACTACTACTGCGATAAAATTAAACCTTATTCTTGGCACCATGCCGCCGTGATCACAAGCTAATGATCAATTCTTGAAAATGAAAGAAGACCCAGCCAAAACGTGGGCTAAAATCGCTCTCTTTATGAAAAAATGAGAATTCAATAGTGAATGTAATTTCTTCATTAAACAAAATTTCAAAATGCTGAAGTTTTTTACTTTCGTCAAATTCAAAGTTGTCGTAGCATGTGATTATCGCTGAGAGCACTACAGAGGCAGGAGAAAAATAAATTTAGATCAAGAATTTGTTCGGACCTATCGGTATTTCTTTAGAAAATGGCTCTACTCTTCCCTGTAAAAATCATACGAAAAAGTGAAAAACACAGCCTATTTCATCGGCACTTCCTGCTTCTCCTTATTTTTACTTTCTGCCTCCTTCCCAGAAAAGAGTCTAGTTTCTAATAGTGATGATCTCCGTAAACAAAAGTAAAAACGGATATTAAAAAAATTGTTTGAAGTTGCTCATCAAGACGCTCAGGCGTTATAAATTTAAAACTGATTTCTTACCATATAAACAGCAGCTGACAGATTAGCCACGGCAACGTAGAGAAGATTATTTTGTATAACATAGATTCCCGCTGGTACGCATACTTTTAAAGTATCCTTCCAATTTACAAACACTTCTTTATACATCAGCTTAAACGCTCTAAAACTAGAGACTTCTACTTCTGCAATGATCAAAGTTTTATTCTAATTTTTTCTTACAAACATTGCTGCCCTTGAAGCAAGAAAAAACAACTTTTGTCAAAATGATTTTCTCACAAGTTAACAACTACTCAAATCTCCAGTAAACTAGAAAGATACCGTAAGTTTGAATAACTTTATTCCCAAAATTTCTTTGTTTTTGCAACCACGCAGATTATTGCAATCAAAAAATTGTTTTTCAAAAAACAAAGTGTTTTCCGGTGACAACTAAAAGACTTTTGTTGAAAAATGTGGTTCACTAAGTATGTATGCAAACCAAATTTTGTTTGCTCATTAGCAGATCTTGATTAAACTAAACTAAAACTTGCCCTACAATGCTCTTTTCTTGGATGCAGACCAGCAAGATACAAGCCGTCAGTTTGAAAACTTCTTGGAAGAACACACAAACTGTGTACAAAAACTTTTCTCGTAGTCCGGGTCGAATGTTCACCCATCGAAGATACAAAACTTGTGACGCATACTGAACAACCAGAATCACCAAACTAGCATATTTAACTAGATTTTCTGAAATAACTACCAACCTTTCGAGAATAATTTTATTTCTACAGTTTACCAGTGAAAATAAAACTGAAAATTTATTTTTATGTGAGAATCGGCAATGTAGCCGTGATGCATAGATTGCTAGCTCTAATACAGCAAAAATTTTTACAAATTATAATAAACTTTGAACTAATATTTTCAAGAAACATAGAGCAAGAAAAACCTGGCAAAAAAAAACTGTTTTATAATTCGATCACCAAAACAGACTAGTGATTTGCGAACACTTTAATAAAGAAATTCAAATGAAGGTGTTCTCCTCTACCCTCGACAAAAAATTCAAGAAGCCATTTGTGTTTTTCACCCCCTAATCGCCTTTTTCTTCAAACTTTAGCCAAAAAAGCGTCACGACTTTATCCGATAAAAGTTATGCTTGTAAAAAACAAATACTTGCGTTACCTACAGCGTATAAGTTATGTAAGAATTGTTACCAGGTTTTCGTAACGCCTTTAAACCTCGATCAAGAAGCTTTCGTCTTTCCTCTTTTCGTTCAGAAGCTTCTGCCATCGCAAAGTGTTGGATCTGAGAATAAAAAGCTGGATAAAATGGAAAATAAGTTGGAAAAACTTGTATTTTACGACTAGCAAACTGCAAAAAAAAAGGAGGCTTAAGAAAGACTTGGCGGTAATCACTACTGGCACGAAAAATTAGCAGGCGACAATACACAAAAAGTGTCAAATTCTATTTAAACATATGAATGCTTGAATAATCTGAAGAGATGGTTTACTCGATTTCTGGTAAAAAACATGAACGCTAAAAAATAAAACTTTTTCTTTCTAAACAAGACTGATACTGCACACTTCACCAAACGCTCGTCGTTTATTCTGAAATTTTACAACAAAAATAATGCGTGGTGCTTTTTCTCCATGTGATGTACCTTTGAAATACTGTCTCATACAAAAAAAGTCTGAAAAGAAAAGCTAAAATAGCAGCAGAGCAGCCA
The DNA here is from genome assembly GCA_900576705.1 of Enterobius vermicularis. Classification (NCBI taxonomy): domain Eukaryota; kingdom Metazoa; phylum Nematoda; class Chromadorea; order Rhabditida; family Oxyuridae; genus Enterobius; species Enterobius vermicularis. Next base: position 68,681 of record UXUI01007168.1, on the reverse strand, counting down.
AACAAAAACGAAAAAAAAGTATCATCTATTTTTTTTGTAAGGTGACGAGAAACTGTGTGCCGATAAGCAATTCATTCATAGAAAGTATCATCAGAAAATACCTGCTCATTCTCATTTGTCTTTCTAACTTTGTCTTCTGCTGCGTCTGAATAGTCAGTGATTTTTTAAACCCTTTTTATGACGATCATATCTATATGTCATTAGCGCCACAAAAACGTAAGAAAACCGAGGTGTCTGATAAAATAAGGCCCACATAATTATTGAGCAAAGTATTTTGAAAATTCGAGGTAGAGCAGTCAACAATGTCTACGTGGCAAGTCCATACCTCAAACTTGCTCAGTACTATCAGAAAAAAAATTAGAAGCTGTTCTTAGGCAATTTCCTTTGTAAACCATGTACTTAAATGTAAAATCTCCATTTTAAATCTCCTCGCTGTCAGAAACCGATTCCGTTTCAATGCGTGGCTAAATTTGAAATCTTTAATTTGTGACGACAAACGAAAATGGTTAAGCAGGTAGTTTCCAGGACCAAAAAAATAACCCTTTTTCACTATGACCGCTGGCAATGTGATTACGTGATAAAAGCTGATAGTAGTTCACTATCTCCGTCACAAGAATTTAGTTTCTCAAGCAAAAAACAATGATACTTCTTCACAGTTTTGCTGCCTAATGATCATTTTGCTGAAATACAGTTTCATCAGTCGTTTCGCAAAAGGTGCATGCGACGCAAATGCTAGTCTACAGAAATCAAGAAGCATCAAGATGCCGAAAATAACTCGTAACTAAGAACCAATAAACAAAGTACAGCTTTCTAAGAGTGTCAAAAATGCAAATACGCAGCTAGATTATTTTAAAAAGAAAACTTGCCAAGATAGCTGCACTCATGAAATACAAAATTGAATTTTAAGACCCGAAAACCTACACAGGTGTCACAGTCTAATGGTTAATAAAGAGAGTACTTATAGAATAACAAAAAAAATTGTTTTTTTTTTGTTTATCCCGGTTTTCTTGAATAAATTTTTTCAACTGAAAACTCGTTGGTTTTACCATTGCGTACTGCTGTGAAGATTTACACAGAATTTCAATGTTTGGTTAGCAACAACTTCAAATGAAATCTGAAACTTTGCTTTTTCAAATCCTTATTTCAGTAAAAAAAATTATTTACTGCTGCCGTAAACAGCTGTTTTAAAAACATTCACTAAGATGTAAAGTTCAGGAATTTCCGATATTAGTACTTTATCAAATACTGATCTGATCAGCCAAAAAAGAAAAGTAAAATCACAACTCACAAGGCTGTTATTTGCGCAAGCTATAAAACGAGCTTAAATTTGACCACAAAAACACAACATATAAGTTTTGGTACCGAGCTCATAATTAGGGAATACCTTTCAATCACTCTCGCAAATGCTCATCAGTTATTCATATGAATATCAAAATGCGTTTCTACTCATTATTTTGAAAATTGAATGTATTTTGTCTTGGATAGCTCTAAAAAAGCTCCAAAAGCTATTCATTCTTTCATTCTTATCCTTAAAACTGAAAAGTCCTCTTACTTCATTCAGGAACTTTTGCGGTACGAGAAAGTCATTCGCAAAAAGTAATTGGCACATATTCAGCAGCTTCTAGAAACTAATAGAATGGAAGTTCTTTCCGCAAAGAATAATTTGCAAAAATGATTTTAACCTCCTAGCCAGCACTAAAATTTTAGCCGAATCTTATAAGGAAATCTGCAGAAATTGATTGTATCTTCGCAGACACCTAAGAAAACAAATAAGAAAAAATGGAATTCACTGTATATACTGAAATTTATACATTGTATGTCGTCCTCTAAAGTGTCTCCCTGTCGTTAAGATAAAAAAAAAAAGATCATCAGTTGACTGCCAGTGGGCAAACTTCGAAATAAGTTGATATGAAATGACCCACAAATTATACAAATTAGGCTGCAGCACATTTTTTAGTCATATGTTATAAAAGTGTCAACCTCAAAAATTTCTCGCCCACGTTCCAGTACTATACAAAAAACTGAAGTTGTTCAGAAGTTAAATTGCTCATTGAAAAAAAAAATAAAAATCCAAGCAGAAAAATTTACCCAAAGATATTTAAAAATGAGTCTATAGCATCACGAACACCAGTAAATGATACGTTTTGTAAAAGCAAAACTCTATCATTCAAAAGCAGCTATAGTAAAAGCTACAGAAGAACAAAAAATATTCAATTTACATGCTACAAAAGTGTAACTGAGGCCAACGGATAGTCGAAGTAAACAACCTTATTTTGAGTGATCATATAGACCTTTCTACATCAGCAAAAAAAAAAAATCAAAAAAAATTCAAAAATAACACCTTTTTTTTTTTGCCTAACACTTGAACAGATACTCTTTACTTTTATCACTATTTGCTTATAAATCGTGAGATTTTGTCATAAACTCTTCTTCAAAAGAAAAAAAAAAAGAAAATTTGCTTTGACTGTTTTTTATTGTTTCGCAGAAAAAATAAAGTTTCATATAACCGATAATCAGCTTCGTAAGATATTGCATAAATAAATACAACACTACGAAATCGCTTTACAAACCTGACATTAAGAAATTCTTCTTTTTTAAGGCGCAACCATACACAAAATGTAGTTTTCTCGGTATTAAAAAGCAGAAAGTGCACCTTTTATCCGATTATGCACACACTCAATTACTAGTAATCTTCTTAAACTTTTTGTAAAAGGAGTTTAGAAGACGTCCAAATAACTGCTACTGTTAAACAAGTATGATAAAAAAAACGATAAAGAAAAAAGCACTCACACACTTAATTAGGTACTAGGTCCCTTTGAAAATAATTCTTACTTTAAAAAAAAAAAAAAAAGTGTACTCCATTTAGAAAAAAGTACCATGTAGTATTGAACAATAAATAAAAAACTCTTTCTTATCAAAATAACTGATTAACCAAATAACTGAACAGTTCCAAGGAAAAACGAAATGTCGGCAATTTATTGATACAGATGCCGTAAAAACGAAGTGCACTTGGAGAATACCTAGAAGAACAGGATTCAATCTGAGCGTTGCTGACGAATAAGAAGAAAAAACATATAATTAACAACTGCAATAATATTGATGTAACGATTATTTGTTTAAGCTTTAACAATATTTTAATGATCATAACAATATTTTCGTATACTAACGTATTAAACAGCTATAAGTATGATTCGGCCACAGTTCTTTTTAGCAATAAAAGTATGCTCATAAAAGAAACGAAAACAGTTATTTCAGATTTTTGATTTATAATAGAAACAAAAAACGACAAGTAACGTTTTTCAAAATTTCATGCCTCGACTTTCGTCAAGACGCCCCAGAAGAAGATGATGATCACATCAACAAGCTTAGTCTACACCGAACCAAAAAATTCTTGAAGTGCAAAACAGTAAACAAACTGTTGTTATCTACAAATACCGGCAACTGCCCAAAATAGGTAAAAATAGCAAAAGTTCATTGCTCTCAAAACTATATTTTATATTTCACCAAAGTTTCACCAAAGCCCCAAAAGACTTGATAAATTAAAAAAGGAGCCAAAAAAGCGTTGAATAGAAAAAATAAAACTAGAGGACCTGAAAAATTTAGTTTACTTCCAGCCAGCATGAGGAAAATTGTTGATTTTCGCATAAAAGATGTCCGAAGTCCAGAAATGAGTTCCAACGCAATTTTAGTTCCAGTTTTTATTTTAAAAAAATATTAATAAAGTAGCAAAAAATCACGTTCTTTCCTCTCCGGCATTAATTGAATGCCTAAGCGGTAAAACACATGAATGAACAAAAAGTTATGATTTTGAGTTGTTAAACAGCTATATTGAGACAGCAAACCATCACTGCATAGTCATTCCATTTCATCGAAATTAAAAAATTTTAAAATTAATCTACCCAATAAGTATGAATTAACTTTCTTATAACACTGTAACATTTGAATCAAAATTTTGACGGCAACAACAGTGACTACTACAAAAGCCAAAGATACACAAAAATTATGACTAGACTTAACATCAGTGCGTATAAATTTCACCGATCACTGGCTGTCTACAACGCACTTCTATGTGCTTAACCACAGATTCAACTCATTTCCCCTCTTAGACTATCTACCTTAAATGATTTTCTATTTGAGAAGAATATAACAAACAAGAGCAGCTACAATTATTAATTTTTCTAAAGCAAAACAAGAATTGAAAAATATTTTTGAGAGTCAGGCATTAGAGGTGAACCAAAAACCAGCAGGCAGCTTAGCTATAATAAAAACAATGAGGAGAACCTGATAAATGAAACGAAAAAAAAATCACTAATTCCACTCGCCGAAACAAACAAACATACAATTAAAACAGTACATAGTCCTTGAGTTCAACTTCAACAAATTTGATAAGTTCTAAACAAAACAATTTCTTTTTTTGCCTGTTCACTGTGAATGAGGTGCCAACAAACATTGGAACTCCATTTTTTAGATCTTTCTAACCGGAGTTAATTCTTCAAAACCAAACGCACCTTCAGAACAAAAGACATGTTCAAAAAATAAAAGATAATTCTATTGAAACAAATAACTGAAACAACTTTTTGAATTTATATTCTAAATTTCCAATCGAAACATGTAATCTTAAAAGCATTTCCCAAAGCCAAAATTTTTTAGATGTAATCTTAAATGATAAAATTATTTTGCCTCTTGTTTCCAGTACCAACTTGCGTAAAACTGAAAAATAAAAGCAATTATACGTCTTTAACAGGTATTTTTATTAAGTGCCAGCCTACAACTCAACCAGAAACCACTGGTGTTACTGATAGTGGTAGCGATGGTCACCGGATACTCCAAGAGAAAAACTGAGCCCTACGCTTGTCTTCCAGACTGTTTAAACTAATAAAAAATAACAACAGAAAAAGAACAAGCGAAAAAGCAAATAAACAGAGCAACCAGTTACCCAGAAAAAACTTTTCAATGTGCATTTAGAATTACGAAACTCCAAAACCACTCCTAAAAAAGTCCTTCGTTAATCGACCAAATGCCAACAACGCATGACAGTGACCAGTCCGTAACACTGTACCAGGAAAGTTATAAATTAAAAACTAAAGAAGTGTAGGTCCAAAAACAATAAATAAATATAATTAAAGAAAGATGGTGGAAGGCAGAAGCATGATGAATTATTGAAGTTAAATAGAATCTGCATCAAACATCCAGTAAAATGCAGAAAAGTTACTATTAACTCAAAAAGCGCTATTTGCTGCTAAACAACAAAACACAAACATTTCTATTTGTAAAGTTTCACACAATAAAATGTAAAGTGCACAAAGCAAATGAAAACATTTCAGGTTTTTAACAAAAACAAAAAAAAATATTCCAATCGGAAAATAAAAATCTTGTGCTTATGAAACTGTAATGATGTCTGTAACAGATAACAAGACTTCTCCTTTTTCTAAAAAAATTTTTTCTCCCATTGACAGCTAGTGCTTTGTTATTTATTTTCTAGCCACCATAAAATAGCTGAAAGTGCAAAAGAATTTTAAAAAATTTGACTTGGCATACTCCAAAATTACTTAAATTAAAAAATACTACCGTTATTAAGTCAGGAATATCAAATCTTCTGAAAAATCACTCTTGAAAAGTTTGAAGAAAATTCAGTGACTAGTGTCTTCTCTTGTTATTGATTAGAACCGTCCTTGTAGAAGTGTTTGCCTTAAAAATAATTTTCTTTATTTGCTTGGAAAAAACGGATAGAGAATTCCTTTCAAACAAACAAATTTGGTATATAGTAGCTTAAAATGAAAAGAATCAACTATTAAGCAACCTCAACCTCTATAGGCAACCTCAACCTTGAGTACGTCACTACTCAAGTGTAACAGAATTAAGTACAAGAAGCTGCGCAAATTTTTTCGAAACATTTAATTCACAGTTAAAGTAATAATAAGCTGCCACTGAAGTTGAACTCACGAATATGGTGCTGAAGGCGAAGCAAACGGGTCATAACTTTTTTCTCATATACTAATATGTTGACAATGTAACCAAAAAATAATCCTGCACAAAACTGTTTTTCAAAAATTCCTCTTTCAGATAAATTTTTGCAAGCTGTGCTATACCCACAGATGTGTGATTATTCTTTACCTAACCTTAGTGCAGAGAGTGCTCTCCAAATCGAGTTACCAAAATAAGCCAACCCGGACCATCCAAAACTTTTGCGTTCTGAAGCTTCTGCAAGATGGGTTTAAAATACTTTCAATCTCATCAACGTAGATAATAAGGTAGCTCTATAAACAGTTACAATGTAACCGATGTATAAGATCAGTCTTTTCAAGCTTTAAATTGTGACTTCACGTCGCGCTCCAAATGCTCCCTTCCACTATTTACAGTAATAACCTGAATTCTTCTTCAATTATGCAGTCTACAAATCAAACTGATACTGATATAATGAAAATATAATCTTAATAAACGAAAGACACTTTTTAAAAGCCGAGAAACCGTCAAAAACTACGATGTAGAACATATAAGCAGTAAATTACTGAGTTAAAATAGTCGCTTATACTATTTATTTTAACAATCAGACAGAAAAATAATATACTCACGCTGAAAATCTATGTATTTCGATTAATACTGGAAGATCCTGAAAAACACCCGGCGCATATATGAAGTCTGCACTCTGCTCCTTGCTGTTCTGTCAAGTGCACAAATCAAAACTGCTTTAAATAACGATAACAATGAAATCAAGATACCAGCCCGTTAACTTCCAGTATTTATTCAAAACTTATGATTTTAGTGGTGGCGGTGACAAAACAAATTACGTTTTTGATATTAATCAGTTGAAAAATTTCATAACAGCAACAAAAAATAAATTCCTTCGCAAACTGTAGTGCACAGCACAAAAATTAGACACATCTACCGCTGAAACCACTTTCTTATCAACTATGAGATGCAGAATATTTCCAACAGATGCAAATAAAGAAGTTGATCACAACGAAACACGAAAGAAAACTAACCATCAACCACAGTAACGTAACCACATGGCATAACCGAAGCACCACCAACACTTTTAATTGATTTCTCCCACATACTACAACAACTGCAACTGGCCAAACGGCAAATAGAGCAACCTTTAAATTGACAACAACAGGAACCCCACTACTACCCCACTTTGACGTTTATTAGGGAATAGAGACTGTACTCGATTATAACTAATATGGCCAACATGCTGAATAAAACGTTGAAAACCAACAGCCAGTTACACCAGACAAAGGGTTGGAATAACTTCAAATGTTTGAACAGCGCCAGTCCCTTTTAAACAAAACATGTCCACATTAAATCGTTCATAAATCTCCCTAATCGGGTGAAAGAAATAAAAAGATTCCGGCTGCTCAAATATAAAGGTCTTGTTTGTTAATCTCTTACAAAAGAATCAAGCGCAAATGAAGAGAAATTTTCATAAAGTTTCAGCATAAAAAAGAAATAAACTGACAAATAATTATTTCGCTTAAATTATGCATTGAGTTTTTTTCGCAACAGTAAATAAAACTTTTTTATATTAAACTTGCCGATGCATTATATGCATTACAAAGCAATAAAGCTGTCTCTCCGCTTCTCTGTCGCAGAATATGCAACGTGCAACGAATTAAGTAACTTTTTACCTAGACGGCAGATCTCTTCAGTAACTCAGTAGGGGAAGCATTACCTCAAGAAGTATGCCATGAGTCTCTGTCCCATCTTATTCCCCAAATTCTACCTAGTACTATGACTGAAAAAAGCGGACTTCTCTATACCGCCTCCCTTCTTCCTCTCCTGCATGTTATGCCAGTAAAAAAAAGAAATGAAGCTCTGAAATCAAAATTCGGTAAAAAGCAAAAAAGTTAAAAATCAGCATTTACGCTGCTACAGGCTTTCACTTCATGTCAGCACTCGTTCCAAACAAAAATCCGTTCTTTCTACCATTCAACAACTCCCTTCCTCTCGTCTAATTGCTGCACTGAACAACCATGCGGCAATTGCACAACTTCCACTCTACTTACTTCTGGCCAAACATCTTTCTGTCCGAGCGCCATCGTCCCAAGAAAGGTTATTGGTAATTTGATCAACACCAAAGAAGCTCTAGGAACCACAACCCAAGAAGAGTAAAAAATAGAAAAAAATCCAAGAGAATTGAGAGCTCAACAAAGAGTTTAAAAACATGTCTACAGTCAAATGCAAACTGTTGTCCACTTTATCGAACTCTTGTACTCCAAAAGCAAAAAAACGTAGTTTGTACCTAACAACAACAGATACCGTTCACCAGAATACTGTCAGTGTTTCAAAACCGTCAAAATACCCTTTTCTCCTCTTGCGCAAGTACTAGAAAGGTACTTTTCAAAATCCAAATATTCTAAAATCGTTCAAAATTGGCTCTGCGCCATTCTAGCACTAATTTTTTCAAGAATTTCCACGCTTCGATGAATCAACATTCCACCTCATTCAGCGGAATCGCAATTTAATGTTGCCGCGGCAGTTTAGCAAAAACCACTTAAACCTTACTCTAAAGCTGACTAAGTAGGCTCTAGTGATGTTAGCATTACATCAGGCTTGAAAAACTTCATTTCCAAAGTATGCTATGTTGTCGGGAATCCAAACCTTGCCTAATTTACCACTGTACCTGAAAAAAATAAAAAAACAGCTCCATCCGGTAAAACAGTACTTTGACTTCCAGAAAAAGCCGTCCAAGGGCAAAAACAAAACTGCAGTATCGAGCTTAATACCACTAGCACTATAATAAAAATGTTTTAAATGTTTATAATTTTTCCTCATTTTTTTTTCAGCAAATGTGGAAGTTTTTTAAAATTTGGACATAACGGTGGGCAATGCAAAAGGCAGACGCCTCATATTACTGTAAATAAAATTAGAATTCATCTAACAGAAGAAGCTAACTTCATACATATTTGAATCGCGACTGCATAAGTACACACAGTGTCCGCCATAACTGTTGCACCGATAGAAGAAAAACATTTCTTCTGATGTAATTCAATTCCTCTAAGAAAGTGGCCTCGTTATCGTCTTCCTTTTCAAGCTTTTTAAAATGTTAGAAAACACATCCTTACAAGATTACTAAGAGATGAATACTACTTTTACAAATAAAATTACTGCGCATAGACGTTAAATACCAAAAGAACAAAATGTGAAATATAAAAAGCGGTTTCAACACTTAAATACTCATGTCAAAAATAAAAAAATGACAGTTGAAAGATTATAATATAGCAAGAAAGACCCAGTATGTGGTTGAGACACTCATTTTGCTTGACTATCTCCTCAAACTGCTCCTCATCGAACCTGCTAAACATCTATGCTTCTTCTTAAATACTTTACCCCAGTCCTTCTAAAATACAGTCACAGGTTCTCAGATATTCCTTCAATTTTTGTCGCTGACGTAAAAGCTCAAATCTTCCCACTTCCCTTGAATTTATGCCCGAATTCTGAAGTGGTCAACTCAAAAAATTCAACTTTTTCGTTCCCCACTCATCTGGAAGTAAGAGCTAAGGTACGTTTTTGATCACTGTTTGAGGGCAAAACCTACTTCTCAAGAAGTTTTTCCGCTGCGTATAACAGAAGAATATCGTTGCAAATTGCTTAAATCAAGAATCACTCAATTCAGAAAACTGCCTCTGCGATAAGCCGTCTCATCACTATCTAAGCTGTAACTGATTCGCTCGCAAAAATTATAGTCGCTCGAGCACAACTGTTATTAGACTCCTCATCTATCCTCCTTTTAACAAAAATACTACCATCATTATCTTCAAATTAAACTTGTTCTCATCAACAAAGACCAACCAATAGAAGTCATATCGAACCTGGCTCTGAGCAAGCCAAAATTCTTAATTCCTAGTAGAGACAAGCAGTTGCTTCCTTACAAACCCATCAAACAAAACAAAATCATGCTCCATCTGTTTCTGTGTTTCTGAAGCAATCAGCCGCCGACCGGCTTCTGACAGCCAGTGGATACACCGATCTATCCAAACACTCACTGTCCTCCTAGTTTCCAGTATTTTTAACTATGCCCAGTTTAGCCTATTACTCCTACTGTAGGCACGTAAGCGAACAAACTTCGACTAATTGAGACGTTTGGGATAGCCAAAAAAGTTAAATTGTCATTTCTTAATCTGGCAATCACCAATCGTTTAGGCAGACCCAAATTCGACTCCGACCTACACCTATAAAACAGTAATAAAATACATTAAAAAGTGGCACAGGAAGTTATAAACATAGAGACAAAACCAAAATTCCAATGTCTTAGCGTCCTTGTAAAAAAAACTAAATATAGTCAGACATTCAGAATTTTCGATACCAAAAATGGTAGTTTTTTACGCCCCACAATTCCCGTGGCGT
>UXUI01007168.1:39578-58268 GCA_900576705.1 Enterobius vermicularis | reverse complement strand
TGTTTGCACCAAAGCGCTGTTAAACTGTAATTTTCTCCGTCAAAAAACAAGAAAGTTACAACTGAATACTCATTCAGTTCCATCCTTGAGTGTCATCGGTTTTGAAATCACGGCTGACGCTGTATGAAATCTTGTGATATTTTTAATATGCAACGTGTTGCTGAGCACACCGTTGCTAATGTTTACACGCAACGCACACGCCGTGCTGCGAGTGTGCCTGTAGCCTAAACTAATGCCTTCGTACACAGTTCGTAGGCATTTCGTATTTCAACACTGTTAATGTGAATAATTTTCATCTTATGGACACAGTTGCTGAAATACAAGAAAACACCTAACATCAGATGATTACAGTAAATACGAGTAACAGTAATTGAATACAGTATGAAAGTAAAGAAAATCGGCGTGTATACTGTTCCCAATCGATTTATGCAATGCTTTCGCTTTCAAAAGCTATCCTCGACCACTCCTGAATACTGAAGCGAAACTAATGACGCTTGATCAGTAGGCCGCAGTTCTGTAAATTTCTTTACACGAAATATTCGTCCCATCTTCCAAAAATTTTGCTGTTTTTTGCTTACGTTTATCACTCTGCTGAACAAACCGTTAAATGTTTTTAAAAGCTTAAAGCAGCATTGCGAAAGCTGTTTTGGCACCCTTTAAGCTGCTGTTCTAAGTTTTTAAAAACTCGTGTACCTTTATTCTGCTACCACTAGTGAAGTACCTTCTGGAAGAATAAAATACACCACATTCTCTAAAACTAAAAAAGAAAAGAAATGGGAATGCAAAAGCATACAAAAGCCATAATTGTTGATAATTTGCTTTTTTTGTTGTCGACTCACAGCAGGAAAAGTTTTACCAAAAAAATAACACTAATAATGATATATTTCTAGCTGACGAAATGTAAAAACAACAAAACCAAAACTAATATACGAATAACGCGAACTCAGCAAAAAACTGTACACATAGTACAGCAGTACACAAAAAAACACAAAAATGCATACACACAACTTTTCAGTACTACTGGGCACCGCACCTGAAGTAGCTCAAACCAATGCTATACATGATCAACAGGAAATTATAAAGGATATTATACCAACAATCCTAGCTACCGACGTAGAAACCTCCATAAGTCAGTAACATAAAAATATTAGTAGCATTTATTTCGCCGTTCCATGTACTGGGGAGCAGCATGAGGCGTGCTGCTAACGCAGTCCAATTTGAGCAGCAAGTAAAGCTAAGTGAGACTGTTAGTGTTCAGGGTTCAATACACATTACAACACCAACTAGAAAATAGAAGTGAATTTCATATGCAGAGCTAGAGAAGGTCAAAGAGGTAAACTGATCGAAAAGTAGGCGATTAGACGAATGCCAACAAAGCTAACCGTAGAATTCTGCTTCCGTTAAGTACTGCACTCACCCCAGTAAACTTGTAAAAAAAAATAAATTTTCCGTCCATCTTTAAAAGCAAAAATTTGCTGTTTTTTCTCCTCTTTTTTTGCGAAAAACAAAAATTAAATAAAGTGCAAACTGTTTTCACAATGTGACCCACAAACAACACCAATACTTTGTCACCATTCACCTCTTCAGTCAACAAAAACGAATAACAAACAAAGTAAAAAATTTATCAAGAATGTTTTCATTATCCTCTTATTGTGTACTTTCGAGCGTATTCAACAACTAGAAGTCTATCAAAAAGAAAAAACAAAGAGTAGTTTTTATTTCTTAAAAAGATCAGTCCTTATGCCTTAAAAAATTTTCTTTTTTACCGTCCCACTTCACCTTGCCTATTTCTCTTTTTCCATGTCCATTCTTAGCCATTACTCTTACTTTCACCTTCATCATCTCTGTATTTTTTTTTCCAGCATTCTATTTCGTTTCCCGCTATGATTACCTTTAATTTCCTCAACACCCGTTTTCACTTCGAAAAAAATTCCCTTATTTTGTCACCGCGACTGTAAAAAAAGAAGAACCCTATGGTGACTAAGAAATTGATTTCATCTCATACTTTACCATCCAAAATACAAACTAATGAAGTGGAATCTTAGTGTAAAAAGCTTTTTTGTGATAAATGCTTGTCTGCACTTATTTCTTTATGTCATTCACACATCTCCCCCACTCCTCCACTTCTCCGTTGCTCTTTTTCACCCTCTTTCGTCCCCTTACTTTGTCATAAGCAACACTGACTTGGTCATGTTCCTCCCTTCATTAAAATACTCCAAATGTGGACTCTAAAAAAATGAAGAATAACTTCAATTTTTTAGCATTAGGTACAGAAGATTGTCATAGATCAAATCTTTTCCTGAAGTTGAACAAAAAATTAACATGAAATGTCCAAACAAAAAATAATCAAAAATATTGTTTAAGAACTGTGCTAACTTCTTCGTTTCCAAAGTAAAGGATACATCCACCTTACTTTCAATCAACAACAAAAGTTCTCCTAACTTTTCTTTTTGTTCCTTTTGAAACTACACTCAATAATTAAGTAAAAAAATTTCCCGCCCCATTTCTGCGCTCATATATCATCCAGTTCAGGCCCACAAGAACATGATAACAGTTCTTTATAATCAGACCAAAAAACCGACATTACAAGAAGGAGTGGTGAGAACGGCATTGAAAGAGAACAAGCAAGCAAGCAGGAAATTTCTAAGAAGTATTTTTTGAAACTCCCACGGTACGCTTAAGTTTCACTTTCTTCCCTTCATATAAATTAGAATTACTTCCCTCAATAAAAAGAAGGTCACAATGGTTTAACGATTACCGAAAACCACGACGAAGGCAAAGAAAATGAAGAAGAGCAAAAAAGAAAAAGATCCACAACATTACGGAGCGAAAAAATTGAAAGGCGAAAAACAATGAGTGATTTGAAGAACAAAGTTTTGTGGTCCTATAATTCAATGAAGTCGAAATGAATTAAACAACTTTATGTCCATTATCAACGCCTGTTTTCAAGGTCTGACTTTGAAATGGTAGTGTAGAACTAAACTGTGATTTGAAGATGCTACTAAGTGGAAATATAGCGATAAACGACAAAGGCACTAAATTTTGCATTGCGAGTACAAAACGCCTCCAGACGAAAGAGAGAATATACTTCATCCATGAAATAAAACTGCTATTTAGAGAGGTAAACTGGATTTTTTTGCAGAACTGAAAAAAACAAAAAATATAGGAGTGAAAAATATCGTTGACCTTTTCCTTCTTCGACTTTTTTAAAGAAAAACAGATTCTTGATTTGTCAAAAACAATATTTAACAAGTAAAAAGTATCTGCATAACTCCAAACTGTTTTCGAACTTAAAATGTTCTCCTACCAAATTTGAAATTTTTAAAACCACAAAGCAGAAAAAATACGACAACTCATAAAAAAGTAAATAGTCGTAATAAAGCAAAGACTTTTTTTAAATCTGCAGCACAGCTAGACAGTCGGACAACAGAACAGCCAGTTCCTGTACCGCCTGCTAGTTACCTCACATCCAAATTAAAAACCCATCATTCAATCTGAACATGTTGCTCAAAACAAAAAACTTTTGAGTCAAGAAAACTTTTAACAAAGATTTCACCGAGCAACGAAGCAGTTTACCTCCGCCAGCTGCTTGTATCTTTCCACTTCACTGAGAAACTAACGGCTACGTTATCAAGCAAACAGATTAAATCCTAGTAAAATTACTTCCCACCATCCCTACACTCATCACTGATGTCACAACTCGTCGACTGCCATCAACCGTTTTCGTTTCATTAAAACATTTCAACTAAACTAAGCATATAAACCATTACATTAAGAAAATATACATGAAGAAAATTTAAAAAAAAAACTCTTTTTCTACAAAATAACAACCTTGTTTTTTTTCTATTCCAGCTAAAACAAGAACTTCTAAACACCAACCATAGTTTAATTTTGAAAAAAAAAAGCAAAAAATTGAGCTTCTGAAAAAAAAGTACGCATTTTTGTCACATCTATTTAGTGATCTAAAAAAAGTGGAGATACCACTTTTTTTCGTGTGAACAGAAGCACAAGTAAGCAAAGTATCACTTGACATTAAGATTCATTTAAATGCTTATCAAGAATGGAAGTTAATCCGATGTTTCCTAAACTACATTTAAATAAATTTAGTTCGCGAGCCTTTCGTAATGATTCAAAAAAATTATCTTAGGCTCCGATCGCAAATTTACAGTTGACTTTTGACCGGAGGATCTGCTGGTTGTGAGTCGCGAAATCAAGCAGGATAATTAAGCTGAATTAAAATAAGGCAAAAAAGCTCAACAGCAAGCATACTGCAATCCAAATTATGTATTCTACATAACAGGCCCTTAAGCGCTTTGACTCCGAAAGAATAAAAACTAGGGATTAATAATATAAACAACCAACATGAATCCGAGTAAATTCCAGAAATTTGTCCACAAATCGGTGCTAAATTTTCTCAATTTTTTTGGCAAATTTTCAACTGAATTCAATTAAATTATTGCTCCATACTGTATGATAAATACTACTAATATTTAATCTAAATGTACCAGAAAACTTTGTTTGACAACATTTGAAGAAACGATATATGAAATAAACAATGTTCATTTTTGGGCACTAGTATCTCAGAATGTACTCTACTGATGAATTTACCACCGATATCCAAACTGAGATCTTTAATCAACTGTTTATAAAGTTAAAGATTACATGGCTGAAACAGATTCCGATCAGAGAAATTATTAATAAGTTTTAAAATTGCACATCCGTCGCAGGAAAACTGAAGCTGCGGAAAATTAGCCCATTCAAACGCATTGTCAAGGTCCCTTCGCAATTTACAGAACTAATACGTTTTACAATCAACATTTTGCAAGAATTCTTTACAACTTCTATGATAGAACGGAAATAAGCAACAAAACTCGAAAACAATAGTCTAAAACTGTACCACAAAAAATATCAAAAATAACCAGTACTAGATTAGTTATTCTGCCGTTAACAAATAATTTCCGTTCCCTGGACTCAGAGAATTCTTAAAATTACGTAAAATTATGTGCCCCCATGATAATATAAAGTCAAATGTCGCTTTTTTGCTGTAATGATGATTGCCTAATTCCTGATAATCGATATTTGTATTTTGCTAAAGATGAGCCGCTACCATAAAGGTGTTTAAAAATGTCATTTAAACTGTTTAATTGAAACTGATCAAAAGAGGCGTATACAATTCACCTTGTTTTTGTTGAAACCCTCGATAAGCTGTCTTGTGAGAAGTCAACATTTTGTAAATTAAAAGTGTAGAAGGTATTACCTCTACCAATAGAACATCAATATTTTACAAAATTTCTCTCCAATAGCCGTATCATGGTTTAAAAAAATCTTGCATCTCTTATTTCAATGTTAGCACTGAGAATCTTGACAATAAAGACATCTTTGCTGTTTCAGCAGGTTCTAGCATGCAGAAGATGCACTCATCAGGAGTGCCGCAGAAACTTTTTGAATACACAAAGTTGCATTTCTTTAAGCCTAAAAAAAGCCATTCCAAAAAAAGAAATTACAAAACTTACGGAAAGCTTCGGACTATTTCCCCCAAACCCTCCAGTAAAATTTGAGTGAAAGCTGAAATTAAGTCTCCAACACCAATCGCTAGTATTCTTACATGTAAATCCTTCGCGCATAAGCTTATTTCCTCTTTTTTCACTTCCGTTGTTGCTAACTCAAGTTAGAGTGAACTACATGATTTCCAACTACCAAACCTTCCGTTCAGGTATATGTCTACTTTGAATGCGACTTAAGAGCACAGACAACCTACAAAATCCCAAATTATTTTGATCTTCTCCGGAAAAAATCCCCCTCCTAAATAAAGCAGTACTCATTAAATTTTCAATTTGTTAAGGCAAAGAGAAGTGAGTGTACTTTTTAACTATTACTTTTATTCCCTAATCTATACTTAGAAAGAAATAAAGATGGGAAGACGGGAAGATAGAAATGAAGAGAGCATCTCTCAACAAGAAACAACAGCACCAATAATAACAACATTGGTGTTGCTGACATAAATAAACAGAGTATTATCAGAATGAACGAATATGAGAGCAAAAGCAAACAGAATTTTTTTTTAAATCTCGAAAGAAATGTAACAGTTATAAAAATTTTTACAGACATGTAAATGCAATAATCATAAAATAACCTTTTGCAAATCTGCTTATTTATGTTTACAACTTTTTAATTTTTTTGACTTCTTACTGAGCATAAGTATGGATAAGTATGCGCATGGATAAAATAGGCACACAACATATATAAATAAGAATATATTTGCAAATCTTCAAATGTTGAAAATCAATAAAAATTCTGCTGCTGCCGCAGCTGCCGGCGATGGCGGTTTGTTGCTGTGGTCGTTGCCGTTGGGGATCCTGCTAACTGATGGTATTTCTCAACAGCTGCCATAATAAAACTTTATTTGTACTTGGCCACTTTCACAACTCCAAGTGAACGGATGCAGAAGAAGTAACACTTTCTTGTCCTTTTTTTTGAAAAAAAAAAAAGTGAAAAAAAAGGGCAAACTATCATAAAGGGAAGAACTATACAATAAGAGCTAACTAAAACAAATAGCGCAAAAAAAGAGAAACAGCAAACTGACTGCGTCTAAGGGGGAGAGCAGTAATGCCAGCAAAACGCTGGCCACTGACAAAGCTTAAATAGTTTGTCCACTAGATGGTCTCTGCACCGAAAGTGGGGCGTCTAGGAGCCATTGCCGATTCCTACTTCTTTCCCCCTTCTCTCCGCCCTTCCCCACCTCTTTGATCTAAGAACGATTATTGCGCGTTCACCTCTCTTTTTTTTGCTGCACATTAAAAATACAGTCCGTTTTTTGTTGCAAAAAAAAGTGAAGGAAGGGAATAAACATGATAGTTTTAAAAAGCAATATTTCGTTTCTTCAATAAATCAGATGGCGATAAAAAAGCAGCAATATTTTTAACAAGTCGAACCACATGAACAACAAAAATTTTCTTATAGACACTAAAGTTATAAGTGACAATAGTCACACCTCTGTCCCCGCTGATGTTTCGGTACAATATCTACGTGTGTTTAAGTCATTCCACAGAACCAAAAGCTGCATTCTATCACGACTGAACATAACCGAAAGCAAATGTAAGTTTAATGGTGTTACTAAATCAGTTTTGGCCTCAAAAAAAATTTCCTGATCATCGTTACACTCTGGTAGGTTAAGTTTCACTCCGTTCTTTTGCATTCGTCTCTTGGATAAGAAAATCTAATTAACAGCTTATCTAAACAACATAATTTTAAATTCAAAAATAACTTCTGAAAAAAAAAACACCTGTCGCACAGAAGGTAATTTTAGAGAAAATATAATTTATATTTATCATTTCTTTTAATCTATTCGCTCTCCAACTCATTCTGCTGTTTTTCTGTAGACCAGTTCAGAACACACACAACTGTCTGATCGGACACCAACCACATAGACGAATGTTCCAAATTACATCTCAAAAAAACAAATATTATCAAAAACGGTCGAATAAATGAAAGGAAAGAAGAAAAGCTAAGGATGAATTTCAAAAATGCACTACAAAAATGAACCAAGGAACGAAAAAAAAAAACACCACTATAGATGAAAATTGTTGCAAACTACAAAGTTCAAAGATCGCGAAAAAAAGACGAGGAATGAATTAAACTGACGGTTTTACCCAGCATTTTTGAAAGCGAAGTGCAATGCAGGAATTTGTGTAGGTAAAACGTTTAGCTTTATCAGTCGTTGTTTATTGACTTCCAAAGGCCAATAAACTACTAAGTCTCATTCTTGGCAACATTAAATCTATATGTGCTAAGGCTTTTTTTAAACTCTCCAAAACAGTTTTTTAAAATAATAAGGAAGTTAAACACCTATCACCGTCAGAAAAATGGCTATTCAAAATCGACCACAAAGCCAAAAAAGAGTGTTGTCAACAGAAAATCTACGCAGCGGCAGTATAAATTATATAATCAAAATGCAGCCACTTGGATCAATTAGGTTTTATTCAAAAAAAAAGGTGCAAAAATTCTTCTGTTTTGAATAAAAAAGTCAGTTTAATAGACTGATGACCTAGCTAAACAAACTTACGTCAAAACCTCATCCGACAATCTTCCAGTGTTTCTCAACTCACAAATAGAACCCTTCTGTCACAGCATATATCCTCGGCAGCCTTCTCTTACAAACAAATTTTATAATACCTGCACTGAATAGCCCCGTAAGGCCATTAATGCCTCTAGTTTAATCCCTTTTAAAAGACATTTAGACCCTGTTATGGTCCAGCAGCGACTATTTGGGTCCCTTTAGTCTGTTTTTGTAAAGTAAATTGATTATACACTTTTCGCTCTCCACATGGTATTGTATTTTTCCATTTTAACGATGGTGGTAGCGAAATTCAATTTTGTTACAGTTAAAAATAGAGCAAAAGAAAAAGAAAAGAAACAAAACCAAAAATAAGAAAAATCTCTTATGTCATTTGCCAGTTCCTGGAATTTACAATAAACATTCCTCAGACCAAAAACGAAAAAATGCGATAATGAAAACCAATTCCACTAACCATGACTACTGTGCTAGCATTCAAAATACCTAAACTTCGAAAAATGTTGGCAAGAAAAACGGCAGCAGCTCCAGCAACAGCAGCAAAGGTGCATTTAGAAAGTTCCCGGTCGTTGCGCTACAACGGCTCTTCCACGCTTTTTGATGTCTCTCTTATCCACATTGTTTTTGAAACAACATTTCAACAATCGACAAAAACTTTCTCACACAAGCAAATATATACTACGGGAAAAAAAAAGTAGACTCCAGTTCGTGATCTGATACAAATACTCAAAGACAAACCCATACTCATAACTTGCACTTCATTTCCTACTAGCAAAACAAAAATCAGAAAGGCTTCGATTTTTCTCTCTTGCAGTTTATTTCTGAATCCCAAAAAACATCATCAAATTGCAGTATACCCATATAATAGTAGCAAATCCTTACTGTATAAATATAAAAAAACAAATCCAACCAATGCACACTAGACAAGTAAAATGACAACAGAATATCCGCCATGAAGCTCTAAATAAGATGTATGCAAACTCGTAAAGTTTGAAAAGAGGAACACTACTTTAGGGTAATATCCACGAATACGCAACAGCCGGATTACAACCACTATGTCACACCAAAAAAACAAATTGTAAACTAGATGGTGAGACCATTAAGAGTAACATAATGAAAAGAACAATTATCAGCCAAATTTCTGTATTTTTTTTTGATCTTTCTTCTTGGAAAGAAAAGGGGCAGATACCTAAACAGTTAATCACTTTAGAAAAACCAAGAAATTGCTGTTTTTTATTCAGAAATTCTTTGATACCCTTCAGGTTTTAGTAACGTCGCTATACAAGTGCCGTTTCAATGCTATTATTAAGTGAAGTTACAAAACGCTAATTTTTCATTGATTAAACAAATAATTACAATAACATAGTCAAATCGATTCTTAACATGCTATTGCCACTAAGAAACAAGAGTCAGTAAGCTCTGCTATTCTTTTTTCTATATTCGATAGAAAAAAGTATAATGATAATCAATAAATAAAAGACAAAAAAAAAAGAAGATTCTTCTGACTGCTAAATATATAATTGTTGATATTTACACAAGAAAATCAAAATTCAAAGGTTTAACCATGTAGCAACGGTTGACGATGACGAGAACAAAAAGATACTTAAAATTACTAGTCCAGCCCCCCAAATAAATAAAACCGTCGGTATAAATCCAAACAAGTAAAAACTACCGACTGTGCTTAATATTATCGCCACTGATGTAGCAAAATTTTTTGCTATATTATCAGCGTACTTTATACAGACAGCAACAGAAAGCCCTCCAACACAGTACCAAAATGATGTTATCCAAGCTACTTCATCAAAGCCGTATAGCATTCCTTCAGTGCGAATTACTTCCCAATCCTGCAAAGAGATATATATATAACAACCATGAGCAGCAGAAATTCCGTTTTTCCTAACCTACCCTTATTGATGTTCAAACTGTAAACTGATGTCCTTTTTTCCTCTTTTTGGCTTCAAAAAAAATGAATGAAAGTGTTTCATACAGACCCTTGAATCAAAACGTAGATGTCCATTTACTTCAAAATTAACCTTCATCTGCGTGGCAAATCTTAAGTCTCAGTTAAAATCAATGATTCACCTCGGTCATATGATTTCATTAAAGCTTTAGTCAAACATTTATGAAAAAATTTTATGAAGCCTTTGTTTGAGCTTTTTACCCAAAGCAATATACATAAATCACAAAGTTTCAAATGATGTACATTTCATCCTCCTCTACAGTTTTTCAAACAAAGTACCCAAAAAGATCAGACTTGAACTGCTTTTCATCTGAAAACTAAGATCCAGCCTTCACGGAAAATGTCAACGATACGCTCAAACAATAACTGGAAGAGAAGTTTAGAAAAGGTAGCAAGAAAATAACGAGCTTTGAGGTGCTACGCAATTTTGGTTTCTTTGCACTAGGTGGCTTGGATACAAAGCGCCAGTAATTGAAAAAGATTTTCAAAAGAAATTCTGCTCTTCTTTCTAGGTTTCAATAAATGTTCTTCTCAAATATCTACATTTAACTAAAACCAGAAGTGACCAAAAAACATTTTAAGAGCATTTAATATTACTGCTCACCTGAATCAGTGCAGCAATTAGACTCGATGGAATTGCAAACATTGCCATTTGAATATTTCGCATCCAAACTGAAACTGGAGCAGTACCTTTCAGTATTTTTTCAAAATAAACTCCAGCAAAACCCGACAAAGTGCTAGCGAAAACAACAGCGAGAAAACCTAAATAGCACCTAACTGAAAAAAATAGAAAAAAATTACCTGCAGTCCCCTATTAATGTCATGAAAAATTAGAGAACGTAGTCTCAAAATTTGCAAATATAGCTGCAAAAAGGAGGGTCCAAATAGATCCAAAATTCAAAAATTTATCACAGCAAGAATAAAGAACAGTGCTTAAATACCAAGAAGCGGCCTCTGTTCCACTATTCCGGTTTTACTGTTGCTACTTTGTTGCGTTTGTACCAAACTAACCCCGAAAAACAGAGCAGCCAATGCAATCCACTGTATCCGATTTAGCGATCTTTTCAGCATTATCATCGAGAAAATCGCTGTAGTAAAAATTTTCAACTGCGACGTCACCTGCAACCGACAGGTTTTTGTTAAGATCGCATACAATATGCAATAATTTATTCAGTACTGTATTGCCGGTCAGGTTACAGCTACTTGAAAAACGCCTCTAAATACTGATCAAATTTCAGCAATCGAAAAGCGGAAATCAGTTCTAATCAGCTGAAGTTTCCTGGCGGTCAAAAATGTAGCAAATTTGGGTATAAAATAATAGTATTTTAAAGAAGAAAATTCAACATCTTCTCCAAATTAGCTTTGGCTTCTATCAAAATGCCAACTACATAGTTATGTAGTTTGATGATTTACGTAACGTGTAAAATAACTTTTTTCAACTGTAATTCTCTCTAAATTTACTGGGAAAAATGCTTATCTTCTAATAGGGTAGAAAAACTTGAGTATTCAGCATAAAAACTTTAGAGTAAGACTGAATTTGCAAGCTGAATATACTACGCCAATAAATTTTTTGTCCCAGCGTAAACCTAGGCCTTTAAACCACGTTAGAAAAAGAGCAAAAGCAAACGAGCACTTATGTATCAAAAAAATTTAAGCATCTAATTTGGCACCTGAACCTAAAGTGTTACAGTATGATCATGCAGCTTCATGATGTAAAATAAAGCCACAGGAACAGAAGAAGGGAGGGTGGAGGAGGGTTTTTCTGGGCAGACATATTTTTCTAGGCAAGAAACTAATTAAATCGACATGAGAAGAAAAGAAACATAAATTATTTTTGAGAGAATTTCAAATGCTGCTTAAAAAAGAGAACTTTTTAAAGGGCACAACCAAATACTGCTGCCGTCTTATGGTTCAACTTCATTAACAAACCCGTAAAAAGTTCTTTTAAATCTAAAGCCAAGAAATACTATCACCAGAAAAATACTTTTCTTCCTCCTTATCAGGCTTTCCTTTAGTTACAACAAGAAGCAAATTTAAATTGTAAGATTTGTTACACCTTTTTCAAAAAACTGCTAAATTTTAAATTCGATGCATTCACACTACTTCCTATAAAACTGTAAAGTGCACTTTTCATTGAGGTTCAGAGACAAAATTTCAAAAAGTTGGCCAATGTAATACCACCAGTCCGCTGAATTAACATCGTACTGCAACTAAAAAGTACTGTAACAATCTAAATAACCTACGAAGAAGTTTTTTCTTCTGTGGCTACTAATAAATGCTTAAAAATCGCAATTTTTTATTTATCCATAGCAGGACAACTAACCAAACAAAATGCTCCAAGTTACTATTAAAGATTTCAAAAATTCTACAAAATTTTGCTTCCCATCATCTCCAAAACAAAAAAAAAAGCTGAAGAATAAACCTAAACCGTAAGAACGACAGATTAGAAAAATAATACAGGTAAGAGAAAAACAGGTACTCCCATGAAAGTGATTTGGCGTCCTCTGCAAAAACAAATTTGTTTGTTTTGCTGTACAACGAGAATCAATTACCACGCCAAGGTAATCCCACTAGTTTTTTTTTTCCTGACTCCATAACTTAACCTTCACAGCCATCTCAAGGAACGCGACTTGAACCGCGAATTTTCTCATAGAAATAAAAATTCTTTGCCGATATACCATGCCAAAAACAGCCAATCCAAAACACTGCAGATTCTAAGAAGAGAAAACAGCAGCTAATAAAACTGAAAATTAATAAGTTTTCTAAAATTCTTTCTAAACAAGTTCTGATTCCTGCTTTCCCACCCAACTAAAAAGTATTTTCTGACATCTAACAGCCTAAAAACATCATTTGTGTGACTGGAATTTGTGCTAAGACTATGCAGGCATATTAAATAAAAAACGTAGGTAAAGTCAAACCATAAATGTCGCCGCTTCTAAATGCGTTGCTGCAAGGTAGAAAAGGTTGTTTTGCACGGTATATATCAGTGCTGGCAGGCATACTTTAGCAGTATCCCACGGATTGTTAAAGACTTGTCGCCTAGTTAGTTTAAATGCTCTGCAAACAGACTCGTCAAAACAGAAGAAATTTTGGTGACCAAAAAACAAAAAATCATAGATAGTGCGTTTCAGCTGTTGCATCACTATGGACGAAGGAAGGCCTAAAGATAAAGTCATTGACAGAACAACGGCACTGTTTACGAATTAAGCCGCAAAAAGAAGACTAATAAATACTGATGTTTATCATAGCTAGATAGTAACTACGATCGTTGAATATGCCAAATGATTGGCACACCTTATCTCACAACTAAATGTCTTAACATATCAAATCCCCATCGACCGCAAGAAAAGCATTTGAATGCTCAGTGTATACTCTGCACACGATGTGATGATCTTACGAAGTTACATTAGTTTCCCGTCGAGGCCTTCTCCAAAAATCTTCCTCGTTCGCTGTATTTTCGATCAGTACAACTCAACTTTTTTTTTCCACTAGAATTTGCACATCTCTCTCGTTCAAGCATTTGCTTTAGAACCCTTCCGTTCTCCTTCTTCCGCCAAACATCCAACGTCAAGCCAATCTTTAACTTAAAAAAAGAAATGACCTTTTCCTTAAGCTAAAGTATGGGTTATACAAAAAATTAGAAATCCATTTATGACCACTGCTAGTTTATCTTAACCCACCTCCAATTTAACTCCACTTTTTCCTACGCATGCAATGCGACGTAAAGAAATATTTTCGACGGATAATTTCTCAATGACTTCTCGATACTTATTACACACCCTGTTTTTCACAGTAATTTATAAAAAAAAAAACAAATTATTTGATGCCGTCTAAAAATTCCAAACTCATAAAATACCGCTGATAAAGATAATAATTGTAAATTTGAAAATGCACTTATAAAGGCAGTGAAAACAAAATAAATCCTTTTTTTGATTTATTTAAAATTAATTTACCTGAAAATATCGCCTTCGTCGTAGAAAACTCCAATAAAGCATAAAATAATTTTGAATATTTCAGTGAAAAATACAGCAACAGATGACAAGAATAATTTTTCAACATTTCGCGCACGTGAGTATCGTAGCAGCAATGTATGTACTGAATTCTGTAGTGTTAACCAAACTAAGATACCTGTTTTGAAAAATTGACGTTTATCTGTGTCTATACTTCGTTCAACACTAACATCCATCTGAAATTCAGTATGTTAATATAGGCAAAGAAACAACTTCGAAAGTTTTGATGTAATAAAATTTTTTTTCTGCCAAAAAACAATCATAATAATTTTTGAATTTGAAAGAACCAAATTTTGATTCACGAATAAATCATTAATATGTTTAAAATTTTTCAAAGAATGCAACTAAGAATTCGATACCTAATATTACTGTTTATAAAACAGGCTAACTATATCCGTAAAGTGAATAAATTTACAGCTTAATTTATTGTTCAAAAAAAGTGATAATTGCAGTCAACAGTTAAATCACAGAAAAATGCTGAAGTCGTTTGTAAAAAAAATAAGCATTTTCGTTCATTTGAACAATATCTATCCATCTGTTTATCGTCCCATCTATCAGAAGCCAAAACTCAAACAAAATCACGTCAATAGAAAAACAAAGAACAAATTGTTGCTATCAGTTAATCGTTACCTATCAACCAAAAAATCGCTAACAATAGCGTTCCAAGTGTAACTTACAATCATGCAACATATCCATAAAGTACGCCGAAAAACTGTTCTGTTTCCATTTTTTGAAGCAAGTAAATAGACCAACTTAGATTAGTTTGGAAGAAAAAAATAAAAACACATTTGCAAAATTTAAAAAATTAATATCAAGGAATGCTTGTCAGTTCGAAACAATGTTAACTTCCCCGAACAAAAAAAAACTTGGTTATGCTAGATTGATCTCGCTACAAAACAAGTTTTTTTGCAGCGATGCAACCTTTGTAGCCTGTCAGCTTTTGTAAGGACTTTTTCAATTCCTCATCGGTAAACAAATATTTTTATTTAGTGCGTAGTCCTGATGCTATTTCATTTTTTCTTTTAAAGAAAAAAATATTTCTATTTTTTAAGAAATGTTAACATAAAAGGCTGGGCTGTCCAACGGAACAGGAAAATACAGAAGACGACTGACTTGCGGCGTCAGCAGAGATTGGGTTTGATCAGCATGCAGTGAACTGTCAACACGTCCGTCACCCGATGTCCCCATTTTCAATCAATCTTTTAATCCTTTTTTGTTTTCCTTCTGATCAACCTCTGCAAACTCGTCAGACATCAGTCAGCAACAAAAAAAGATAAGCAATTGAAAAAAAACTGGAAAAAAAACCAGAAAAGACTTACAATTAAAAAACGATGTCCTTACAGACAATTTTAACGTATTTTAAATTTCTATGAATCTTTCCATCCTCACTGTTTACAAAAAAAACAGTTTCTTTACTCCTCAACCACCCAACCACTTTTATTGTCGTTATACAGATTGCATTCCCTCCTGCTGTTCACCCACTGGCCCATAATTTGCTTGAGCTAAACAACATTTCTTCGCTCCCATTAACAACACGATATTAAAGACAATCAATTAGTTTGGAAGCTTCCTCTAAAACAACAAAGAAATAGCAACATTTTTTCCATAAATGTATAATCAATCCCTGCTAAAAAATATTAAAAAAAAAACAAATTAAAATAAATCAAACAAAAAAATTTTTGAACCAAACATAAAAAAATAATGTTGAGATGTTAAAATGACTGTTTTTCTTGAGCCCTAACATAGTAACTACTTGATAGTGGTCTTGCACCAAAAATAAATGACTGACGCTTATTTAAATAGCCTTTCTGAATCAGAAGTCATTAAGCTAAACAAGTTTTCATTGCAGGAGATAGAATATACAGTCTACAGCCTAATTACAAAAGCAGTTTCCTGTTATTCGCTTCATAAAGTCATTTGTTGGCACTCGGTATCCTTAAAATATGGCGTTTAAAAAATCCTAGGAAATGAGTACTTCCAACAATCCATGCAAACAACTTTTGAACAACAACAAAAAAAATCAATTTTAAAAACTCAAAACGATTGAAATAGTACATACCGACCAGCCAAGGAAAAAAGTTAGCGCCTTTGTTATTCTTTTCCTGAAATGTTCAAAAAAAACTTCCTAAACTAGGAAGAATTGGTGCAAATAGCCGAGAGAAAAAAATGAAGATAAAATCAATCAAAGATGAAAGAAACGGAAACTCTTAAAAATTAGATGATGTTAATCTATTCAGTCTAAAAAGCGAATAAAGGAAACCGACGTGAACTGCGATCAACTTTGGACAATAACTCCCATCTATAATACATCAAATTTTTTATACATCGCATAAATGTGGTTGTTCATTGAATCAGCAATGTACATACAATAAACACAAATGATTTAAATATTAAAACTAAGTTTTTATAGAAAATTCCTCTAAATGATCTTCAAAAATAGCTATACTTTCCCTACTATATATATCACTACTCTTTTCTTTCAAAAGAAAAAAAAACCTGGTGAAAAAATTCATGAAGTTTTGAATTTCAATAAAGATTACTCGTTAAAAGTCAAAAATAAGGTAGATGGAACAAAACAGAAATGGCTATTTCTTTCTCTCCGCCTTATTTTTGAGTTTTACTGGGTAATCTTTATCAAAAAATAACTATTTTTTGAGCAGCTTTCAGCTACAGGCATACAAAACTTCACTCAATAAGTAAACAATTTCTAAAAAAAATGGGTTTGGAAGAAACCTCTAAATATGAAATTCATGAAAGATGCAACAGTTATATGCATCCTGAAACTTTAGAATACCTTAAAAGCTATAATTCCGACGAGTTTCTCATAGAATATTTATTCAAATTCTTGTCCGGTACAGCGTTATAAGTTTTGACAGTGCTAAAACATACATACGACCTGAAATAGGTCGCTAGCAAACAAAAATTAATCAGAGTTGTAACATAGAATTTTGACGAAAAAAGTTGTTAAAAAAAATGAAAAAAGCGTACTAAAGCAACAACTATATACTATTATTCGTCAGAAAAAAAAGACAGGAACCGGTAGTGTTCAATTTCAGAAACTATAAAAAATTGAAAAAATAGGAGCTCAGATTATGATAAACGTCAAAAGACGAAAAACTTATAAGTCCCACATACAATCGTTGATTCCCCGAAAGTACAAAAAGTGCACATTAATAGGAAAATCGGGATGGTAAAGAAGGTTAAAGAGAGAAAGAAAAACTAAAAGATAATGAAAAAATACAGATGAAAACGACGAAAAGACTTTATTCGTAAAAGAAATGCGGCTAGACAATAAGCAAATTTTTGCTTCCAATTCCCTCGTCAGTACGCACTGTCAAAAACTTATCAACCGACATATTGTAGCTAACAAATATTTCTATAATGACGATAGCAGAGATGTAAGAATCAGTATAACAATAGTTATTTGAAATCATTAATAGCTGGAAGTCTAAACTAAAAATAAATGCTTTTCAAATATAGAACCCAGGCGACGTACACATGACAATTATACATGATAAAAGGAAAGTACCACAGTAAATACTGCCAGACTACGAATATCAAAAAGTAAAAGAATAAGCAACAGAAAAAAATAACAGCAAAAGTTGGCCTGCTTGCACGACTGAAACTAACAAACCAGGAGAATAACCCACCTAAAAAAGATATTCGCCAACGTTGGCAAAAACAACGAAGTATGATATTTGTAAGTAGAAATGGCTCACATCCCTCCAGATACTCGTCTTGAACTATCTGTCGCCAAAAAAGCTCCATGCATAGAAGTACACGTTAACAGACATCAAAACATGTCAAGTAAAATAAGGCCAATCGATCAATCGTAAACACATTTCTGCTCTGATCACTTGTATTTTTCGAGCCAGGAACACAGCTACAGAAAATAATTTTATATTCAAGAAGTTAATGAGAGAAAAATTAAAAAGGTGAACTTTTAAGTATTTGGTTATTTTCACTTTATGAAGAGTACTCGATGACTTCCTTCCTATGGTAATGAGAGTGGCTTTTCGTTTAACGTCAACAGTATCTCACTATAACAATTACTTTCTCCCTCTTACTAAAAAATCAAAAACAGTTCCTTTAAACTAAGCTTCCGGCAATCATTAGAAGCTGAACGAAAAGAAAAAATAAGAATTCCCTATAAAAATGCAGCACATATGCAGTTGTGTTGATGACCTAAAGCCCTCAGTGAGCAAAAAGTATCAATTGTGACTAATATTTATGGCGGTGCACGCGTCACTGGTACAGAAGAAATTTACTTGCACCCAAAAACGTTGGCAAAAATACGTAAAAACACTCAAGCGCAAAAACACTTACAGATAGAGCCAAAATACAGCTGCTTATTAAGCAATCAATTGCCAAACAATCAGAAAAATTGATAAATAAAATTTTGTCAAACCCATAACTAAAGCCACGTATAAGTGTTTAAACTGACTTGAACAATGTCAGGATTTGAATGAAACTTCAGATTCTGAACATACTAACTAAAACAATGAAGAACTGTTCCTAAACTGTTCCTCATAAATCCCCAACAGACTCCAGTGTACGAAAAAAATAATAATAATGATAATAATAAATAATAATACCTGCATTAATCAATAATTATCCAAAATCTCCACATAATATACAAATAACACTTT
>UXUI01007168.1:27730-39500 GCA_900576705.1 Enterobius vermicularis | reverse complement strand
AAAAAAAAAAAAAAAAAAAAAAAAAAAAGGCAGACATCATTAAGACGATGTAAAAGCCCCCAAATGTTTATTTAACAACAGAATCATTTCTACTGTAGCAAAGTAGTCTTCTTTCAGGCAGTACTGCCTTTTTTTGAGATACAGAAGAGCCATTCCTTCAAACTGTCCTGAAAAGCACATGTACTCAAAAAGGATGGAAAAGAAAGTCTCAAATTATAATAGATACAAATACTACTAGTACAGCAAAAAACGAACATACGAAACTGAAATAGCAACGGTAACAGATATTCAGTGGAGCAGCAACCCAAAAGAACGGCTCATTTACGAAATCCTGTATAACGTTTCGGTAATAGAATGAAAATTAAGAAAATAAAAAACAGTAAGATGGCAGGAAAGAAAAAAAAAAAAATAACCTTCTAAATTTATTGTTATAACTAGCAACAGTATTTCACCAATTCTATCTTATAAAACCTCCAATTCTTTCATTCCAGAATCTGCCATTTCCAAATGCTAAAATTGATCATACAAAAAGAAACAGTTTTTTAGACAGCCTCTAACCCCAACCTTCCCGTTTTTGGCTGCTGTTGTATCGAAAACAAATCTTAAAACAAGTTTCGTCACTGATTTTCGTCATACAAGTCATTTAACAATGTGACCAGGCATGAGAATTGCCGAAAAAATACAATAACGTGTACCTTTGAGAAGGATTTTTACTGTAATAATCAAAGCGGTGTCAAAAGCATTATCTTGAAAAAAATTTTCAGGTGAGATAAACTGAACCATTAGTTTTCACCAAATACAAACATAAAGTACGAAGTAAAGAAGGATCATTACGCAGATGTAAGCGGTGCCTAAATAAAACTGTTTCAGTCAAGACTTGTTACAATTTCTATTTCAGCACCTTCACACAGACAACTTTAAAATAATTCCCCAGTAAATCCATGCTAATGTTCTTACAAAATGCATCAAAATCATAACAAATTAAAGGGTTTTTTCTTCTAGCCAGTGAAGTAAGACTTGGAAACAAAAGAAAATTGAAGTACAAAATCCCAAAAAAAGGTCCATCACTAGAATATTTTTGAAACATAGGAAAAGAAAAGGATAAAACTATCCATTTACTATAGTAGAGTAAACAAATGTCTATTTAGAAGTGTTATTTCTTGGCCGCATCCAAAAATCCTGCACAAAACATAATACCATAACAATACAATGAAATAAAAACCTTTTTTGAAATTAATGCATTTCCTTACCCACAGTTTCAGCTCAAAACCCGCAAATAGCTACTGAATATAAATAGATATAGAAATGAATTAAACTGCTAATGAACTTACACACTAATCTTTGAGACCAAACAGAAAATATTTACGACTCCCAAACATCCAACGGACACTACAAAACAAAAATGCAAACTCTCAATTGCCACTAACTTTTGTCAACCACTATTTGTCCTCAAGAGGATTTCCACACTCACTATAGTATTCCAAATAAAAAGGAAATTGACAACGAAACCTATACTAGATCCAATCTTAGTTAAGCAAGAAACTTCCAAGAAGCAAACGGAACTGGCATGTCACCACTTCATTACCCTTACAAAAATTGCCAATGTCAAACCACTACAGAATCCTCCCACTTGACACACAACAGAAAGCCTTATTTCATCAACAACAATGGCCAAATGTTTCCTTTTATTGCACATCAACGGAATGACACTCTAAGAAATGCACAGTCAAACGACCAGCTTCATACAACCATCCATCCACTTTCACAACATAAGAGCATAATACAATCCAGGACGATAAGCAGAATAAAATGAAAAAACATTGTACAGACTATGCTACTTATTGCCCAGAAACTAAAAAATTGAAAATGACTTCGCAGACACAAACCTTCTTGTACGTACAAACAAAACTACATGGTCTACTCTGACAAAACCATCGAAATAAAGTTCAACAATTTTTTACATTACTCGTCTACAGTAGCAACTCCAGCACGGGTAACAAAGAATAAAAGATCTAGCCTATGCGGCAAGTTTTTGCAAACCATTGACGCTTTATTTCTCCTGAAAACGATTTGACCAAAAATAAACTACAGTGGATTTAAAATATTTATTAGATGCTCAAAATACACCAAAACATTTCATTAAACCATTTGAACTTCTGGAACTATTCTTCGATTTCACCTATTTGAAATTTTAAACTGATATTAGCAATAAAAAAAGGAAAAAACCTTGGTTTCTATTTCATTTATAGAAATAAAAGAACCGTATGACTTCAGTCCTTATTCAGTAATTTCAGGAAACTTGGTCTTGATATCGATATTGCTAAACTTCAGTTGTACTAAAAAAACAACTTAAGTAAAACCAAGGTTTTCTGTATAAATTAATGGCATAAACCATATTTATATATTATAAAACCAAATGAGGAGTTGAGATACGTTGCGAAATTTGAATTCAATCACAGAACAAAACTGTATAAGAGACATGTGTAAAATAAGGAGCGAACACGCAGTCTAGACATACAGTAACGATGAAAACAAAAATAGGAACAAAGTATAATTGACATTTCAAAAGGAGAAAATGCAAACTGAATGATGCTCTGATAAAGAAGCATCTACATTACCCGAAATGCTAAATCCCCTCAAGCTTCTAGTTTACAATTTGGAATTCTATTGATAAACAACGTTAAACATTCTTTACCACACGGTTATAAACTGTACGATGTAAATTATCAAAACAATTCTCAAGATTTAAAGCAAACCTACCGCAAAAAACTGACCTCATTATTACACTCACATAAACAATACTATCCTTAAAGTATTTCATAATAATAGACAGCAAAAACAGTGATCCTCTCAGCGAGGTGGAAATACTCGGCCACTGAAAGTAGAAAGATGAACGTATGTGAAAAGACAAATGGCTATTTTTATTTGAAAAAGTACACCGTCATCCAATGAAAGTTAAGCGCCCAATACTCATTGAACACTCTTTAAGCTCCCCAAAAGAAATCAGTTAAGACATGTGAGATGGAAGACTAACTTTCGAAGAACTTCCGCGTTTTGAAAAAGATACAAAAAAAATCGAAGCAAACCTCTAAAAACAAAAAAAAGGAAGAGAAAGTTTAGACTTACGTGAAATATATATTCTTACAATTGGCACTACAAAATACCTCTTGATCTTTTATTAGGAATTTCTGGCTCAGCAAGACTTTTTGACATCGCTTACATCTGAAACGTCAATCCAGCTAATTAGTTTGACAAAGTTGAGGTGGAAAAAAAGCTAGAGAATTAATATGACTTATGCATCCAGTTTTTTAAAGGGAACATCAGAAGTAACTTGTTTCCCTTAATCAATACGCAAAAGCAGGCTAACACTATTCTGAACCTAAATAATTACGAGCACCCCTTCTATCAAAATTTATCATGGCTATGGTAGCACACATATCTTCATCCTCAACTTTTTCCAGCTGTCGTAGACTCTAAAATGTTGCACTTTCACCATTCCACAGACTACTAAGCTGTTACATTCTACAGTGCTGTTAAAAAAATCGCGGGCAATTAAAGACAAATTCCTAATTGGTTGATTATACTCATCCTCTTATTTTTCATGATTACTCGTTACTATTAATGGTAATAAATTCCCCATAAAAGCGAACCAGTGCGGAATAGTGTCGCAGCTGTCAGTAGTCAGTGTTTCAACGCTTTTTGTCCTTCAAATTCTCTTTTAAAGCTCTACAAGCAATGTCTAGGAGAAAAAGCATTAGTATAGATGTTCTGCCTCTTCGTACTAACAGGAGACGACATATTACAAGAAAAATGAGGTAGAAAGTTAGTAAATTTGAGTATCCTCCCTGCTATTCAATAACAATGCCGATGATCCATTATCATCTGCTAAAACAATTATCCGACTCTGTCTGCGAAAGTAAGAACTTGATCATAATGACTTATAAAAATGACTGTTTAAATTATTCGCCCCTCTGATTTCGGGTCAAATAAATGAATTTTCAAAACTCGTTCTGTGCCAATTGAAAAATAGACCCCCTTATATATTTTAATTTGATGAAAAAAACATAAACGAAATATTTT
Source organism: Enterobius vermicularis (assembly GCA_900576705.1). Classification (NCBI taxonomy): domain Eukaryota; kingdom Metazoa; phylum Nematoda; class Chromadorea; order Rhabditida; family Oxyuridae; genus Enterobius; species Enterobius vermicularis. The sequence continues at coordinate 35,420 of UXUI01007168.1, read as the reverse complement.
GAGGCTTTACTGCGCACTTAAAAATCTCATTTCTAAAAACCAAGCCCTGACTGTTTTGCTCAAAATTTTGAATGAAATAAACGTAAAAGTTCTTTTAGAATCCATATAAAATGAAGATTGGCCTTCAGTAAAACTATACCGGGTACAAAAGAAATCCAAATTCATCGATGTCATAACTTTTGCAGCTGAATTACTCACTCAGTGGCACTCAATGTTTTAATAATCGTAAAGAACAAGTACACAAAGAACCTAACCAAAGAGTTTATAAATTGATAATACGTACCCTGTACTGCGAGCTTTTTGTTCATTACACCTCTACCTGCCAGTCATCCCAACCATAGAAAACGACAGCAAAAAAAGAAAAACTAACTGGAAGCATCTTCCACTGGCATGCCAGTGGAGTTCCTTGTACGATATTCTCTGCTGGTCAGGTGCGATTTTACCGTGACAAGTTTGACAACACTGAAAGTAACAAAAAAATGTAGATGCAAAGGTAACTAAAGAATAAATAAATTTTTGGAGCTTGACTAACCACAGATAAAAACGTCAAACTCATACGAAAAATGAAATGAGTATACAGATAGACAACTGAAAAACCTGTTTCTTTTAATCAAAAAACTTGTACTTCACAACAAGTAAACTTTACCTTAGCAAATTTCGTCATATAACAGTCGAAGCAGTAGGGCTGGTCGTCACGAACCATGTAACGATGCCCTCCCAACTGTTTATCACAACCAAAGCAACAAAAATGGTCAAAATGCCAATTCTTGCTTTCAGCAAATGTATATTCCTTTGAGAATATTAACTATAAAAAATTTGTAAAGGAGAACAGAAGTTTTATTTGCAATCTTTGAAATGTATAAAAAAGATACGGGGAGAAGTGCAAAACTTCTTGAGAAATATTAGGTGAGAGACTTTTGTAAAACAAGACGTGAAATATATGCGAATTCTAAAGCCTACATCCTTGAAAAAATTCAGAAATTAGTTGTAACTGCTACCTCATCACATCCGGCGCACCTTGGGTACATTGTATCACCATAATGTCGGCCGCAGTAATAATCACCATCTTTGTAAAAATATAGCATATCCACTAGGCGCTGCTGACAAGTGTGACAACGAAAGCAGTTTGGGTGCCAAATTTCCTAAAGAACTTTTTCTAAAAAAAATCACTGCCAGAATTAAAAATAATTGGTCCCACATAGTATTACTTGTATTCCATTTCAACACATAAAAGCAACATTTAATTCTAGACTTATAAAATGTAAAGCACAAATTAATTTACGCTTTTCTTGCCATGATCTGTTACTATACCGACTTCACCAATTTTCATGGCTACACCACACGTACGGCAAACCTAAAATATAAAACTGTAATATAACACCGACTATAAACGGAAAATTCACTAAAAAAAAAATCAAGAAGAATTTTTTTTCAAGAAACGTTTGAAAAATTACCCCAACAACACCCTCTGAATCAGGACTTCGCAATTTTCTAACAGATTCTGTCCATTCTATCAGCTGACCAACACCAACCACCTGAAGGTAACTTAGAAAAACACGTTGAAATTAAAAAAATGATAGAAAAGAAGGGTATTTCAAATTGTTTATACCTTCTCCTTTATAGTAGTGACAAACTTCGTATGAAGTTCCCTGTCCTCGTCAGTCTTTAGTGATCTAGCAGCAGCAGCATTTGAGTCATGATATGGAAGCTAAAACAATGCCAAAAGCATAAACAGTGGTAGAAAAAAAAAAACAGCTGACAGTTAAAATAAAGATGAAAGTCTCAAGAATAAACTATTCCATGGCAGTCCATTGATTAAACTACAAATGTGCTGCAGTGTTTTGAAGAATAAATAAAAATTCTCAGGGAACTAAAACAATAATCAATAATTTTTAGGAACGACTTAACCTGATATTGAAGCTTTTGACGTCTATCCAAAGCTCCCGCCGTACCGCTAATGGGGCGTTCTTCTTCCGGGAGAGCAGCAAAATATTTTTCAATGAGCGTCTTATCACTGGTCGGGACCCAAGTGTATTCTATAATAGCATTCTCTTCACCAGTGTTCTCGATGGTCACATTATACTGTGAAGCAGGAACGCTTTTCTAAAAAGCACAGTCCTTGAAAAGTAACTGCTAAGAAAGCGAAAACATTTAGAGATCTAAAAGTTTGTTTCGCAAGTTTTTTTAATTCAAAAATATAGATATGAAAATTTTTCAAGTTAGGGAGATAGGATTAAACTAGATTTCTCCCTGAAAATTTAAAAAATTGTAAGGAACCAAAAGTAAAAATTCATGCATATGCTCTCAAATGTCAAATAGCTTAATAAATAATTATCAATTTTCTATTTGCCTAGAGACTTCTATTTAACCAAAAAATACAGATTATGTTATGGACCTTCATGGACTCATCAACAAGTTTCATTTGAATCACCGTTCTGGTCTTAGTATCACTTTCTTCCCCTACTGCCTCATTTTCTTCCTCTGCACTTTCACTCTCATCCTCATATCCTTCACCTTCCTCCTCCTCTCCCAAACCTTCCTTTCCACGCTTCTTCTTCTTTTTCTTCTTCTTCTTAGACAGTCCTTCAATTCCTTCCCCTTCTTTCCCCTCAAAGCCTGTGCCAGTTGCTGCACCTCGCCGTATTTTATATTTCGCAGTAGTATCAAATAATTTGCCTGCAATATTACTTGAAATCGGATGGAAGAAACATGATGAAAACGAAAAAAATTATTTATATGGATGAAGCTATAAAACGTTCTAACCAAAAATAAGTTTTGCATGATCCTGTTCCACTTGAAAGTCGTGGTCATCCATCACATGACCGCAATTTTTGCAAATCTTTCTGAAAAATCAATACCCGTTATTCTTCTACCATAAGTGTTTTAATGTCCCCTAAGTAAGCAGCAGCAAATGGAAATAAACATCATCCCTGCTTATAGGTACCCAATTTAAAGAGCCTACGTTTAGTCGACTGAGAAGCAAGAAAAAAAAAGAAACTGCCCAAAATCAACCTCCAGTAGTGCAGATCTAAGCCCGGACAGTCACATTTTAAGCATTTCGAACCTTCACCAAACTGGTGGCCCAATCTTGCCTTAAATTAGTACTCATTGCAACAAATTAATTGTAACTTCTTTGAAAGCTACAGGAAAAATGTTATCTTTTCAAATAAATATTTTTAAGCGTTTCATTCCACATAAGAAGATGGAATTCATGAACTAACTTCTCGGTGAAAATGCAAAATCCTGACTAAATAATCAGAAATATATCCCACTGTAAGGAGCTCTCAAAAAATAAATAAACAAATAAATGAATAATCGGCAGGCTAAAAAGTACCTTTGGTTTATCCTCTAATCTATAAATATCCCTATTTACCGAAACGCTTACTGCTCCTCTGTCTTCCATAGTCTATAAGGTTAATGAGGTTGTTTGGAAACCAAATAAAGCAATTTTTTTCAACAGCAACGTGAGACAGCGACAGTTTTAATAAAACAAGTGGCCTCACGGCAAACCCAGGAAAGAACTAAAAAGAATATGACGCTCAACAAGTACCAATTTCAAAAAAATAATAATCTTAAAGATTCTGGTAAGAAGAGTGCCAATGAACAACAAAAAGAAAAAAAAAAACACTATCTTGAGGTATTCCAAAAAATGAAACAAACTCTGCAAAGCAGTTACAAACACTGCAGAGTCTGCACAATTAGCAGGAGAAAGGAACAATGTGCCACACTATCAGTCACTTACTTTTCGGTTCCATAGCCTTTCTACCATAGGAGAAAACGATAAGAAAATCTTTTAAATGGATGACTCATTAAGAAACGAAAAAGTAAACACGCATTTCTGACAAAGAGAAAAACCAATCTGGACATCGCTTTTCAGCTAAACAATCTAATAATAACTCAGTAACAAATCTTCTATAAATTTCCTTAAAGTGAAGGTAAAAATTTTCAGAGAGAGAACTCTTCTTCTCCACTGGTTTTCTAGTTTACCTACAGATGAAGAATAACTAACTATTTTTTAGGAAAAGCACTTTACTATTAACGAAAAACAAAAAGATGATTCTATTTGTTCAAGTCTTCACAGTAAGGTTAGTCTGGTAGCCAGCTATGCTATCACAAAAACTGCTTTTGTATGAACACTGAATGAGTGGAAACCTACTAGAAACAAGATGAGTCAAATTAAGCCTTGCACACACAACTAATAATTCCAATACAAAGTCCAGAATCTGAAATATAGAGTCATGACTTTATACGCATCTAATTCAAGAAACAAGTGCAAAAACAATGTAGGAAACATTTAGGGACATAAAGACACGAGGTAAAATATTTTACTTGAATTGCGAATACCAAACTGAATTTGGCAGACGTAAGAAAAAAGGAAAGAAAAGAAAATAATAAGCAAATTAAGTAAACAAAAAAATATCAGCAATACTTGAAAATAATAAAATGCAGGTGCGACCGATTTTCTTCTGCCTTTTTTGGAATTGAATACTTTTTAGGAGCGCAAAAGTCTGCTTTCTTCAAATCCTGCCCAATAGAATATCAACGACTACTAAAAATAATTTTACAAGTATTCCAGAAATGCTCAACGCCCCTAGCATAAAAGATAGTACAGCCGCCATGACAATGTTAAACCTGCCTAGAAGAAACAAATTCACAGTGTGGTTCCAATGTTTCATGGAAAAGGAAAAAAAGAAAAACAGAAGACAAGGGAGAACGCATAAATCTTCCTTACCTCTGATGGTCGCTCCATGTCGTTACACCGTCATTACCAAAAGTCGTCAATTTATAGGAGTGTCTAGTAGATTTCCTTTTTAGTTTTATATCTGTAAAGGAACGGATGTTCACACGCAATTTTTAAGAAATAAGAGCATTTTAAGTGACAGATTTTTACGGAAATATACTTTCGTAATGCCTATCTGTCCAATATTGAGCTGTAGTTTCACTTTTTTGACGTAAAGCGCTGTCATCCAACAGTCACCAATCTTTCTTTCCTTTTCACTTTTGCTGCAGTTATTGTGATAAAATCAATCTATGTCAGAAAAAAAAAAAGAAAAATTTTATGCCTGCAACTTTCTTTACCTTTTTCCTAAAAATAAATCGAAAAATTATGCTAGGAAAAGCATGTTATTTCATACAGTTGGCTGCTGGGAAATATAAGTATACTTGATTGACCATCCAACCATATCGAAACGACTACTTAAAATTATCAAAAAGTTTAGAAATCAGATCCGATCCAGTGTATGCTTTCCAGTTTCAATCTTCTGCCTACTTTGCAAAAAATGTTCAAACTCCAATTAAGAGTAAACAAGAAAGACGATAAAAAACTGCTTCCGAATGACATTTGGCAATAGGTCGTTGTCGGCAGCAACATCAGATGTGCATGTATCTTTGTGAAAACTTTTTTTTCTAAATTTACTCCGACACCGGAATGGTGCAGCAGTTTTTGAAAAATGCGTCGGTCGTCAGTAACCACTGGCTGGACGAAAGGGACTCGCACTTTACAACAGCATTCAGGCCTATAACAGTAAATTGCAATAACAAATATAACCTCTACGTAGATGATTATTGTTAAATACCTTTATAACCTAAAAAATATAGAAGTGTGGTTGTATACTACCATTATGTATAGCAGCAGCTAAAGTGCTGGAAATCAGTGGCTTTCTTAACTACTAGCTTTGACGTTTCTTTAGAATAAATCAAGTACCAAAGTTCTCTTAAATTAAACGAGTAACGAGCTTCAAAATGCCTTTTTTAGGACAACAACTGCAGAAAAGAGCATTTACAAGTTTTAGAATGTGTGTTTTATTGATATAACCAAGTACTTTTGAAGCTGCCTAAAACTGCAGCCTGATTTACATAACAGATACGCATCACTTGATGCTACGAATCACAAAAAAAATTATTACTTAAAAAAGTCATCAAATAGATTTCTCACTGAGAGCATAAAAAAACTTCATGAAAATTATATCATCTAAACACCTGTCACATATCCCTTAGTAGAGCAGCGTCTAAAAATGTATGCACATAAATGGTCTATATGCAGGTTCCCCAATCCTTCAACTGCAACTTTGTCTATCATATCTGTTACACCGATTGGTTACAGAGAAGACACTTAAACAGGCATCAAACGACTATCGACGGTTTTTGGAAAATTGCTGTGAGCAGTCTCTATCTTGTTTACTTGCGTGCAGTGACAAAAAATCTCATTTGCTGAGAACCTTGTCATTTAGCAACTTGTAAAATAGAACTTCTACAAAAAGGATGATGAACCATGACATCCTTTCTTTTTATTACAACTTTCAAAACGCAAATCTAAAGATATGAGTAATTTAGCATATCTGATAGGCTCAACAACCGTTCTATTCACATACCCTGCTTTGCCTTCTACTCTACCGCACTATCTATAAACCACCGTAACTAATTACAAACTATTTTCCAATGAAAGTGACCTGCCCTCTTGCGGCATTGGCTAAAGTTTCAAGTAATGCCTAGCTACCGCAAATCTTTTTTATTACAATAGCGAAACTGCTGTGTGAGAACTCTGTAATGGCTAAATATTTTACTTAGCGACAGAAGAAAAACAAAAGGAACAGCAATAACAAAACACAGTACACAAACTCATAATGCAAAGCCACAGCAAATTACTCATCCCAAAGCAACGTAGTAAGCTAGCTGAAAGGAAGCAGCAGATACAACTGCTTGAACCAATACGTAATTAGAGGAGCCAATTAAACTGATCTGAGAATTCACAGAATTAAGACACATTGAAAAAAGCGATAGCTAATCACCCCTTGTAAGCTTTCTAAGCCAGCAACTTGGCAACCTAGATTTGTCCAAAGAACTCAAGATACGACTGTGCATTTCATCAAACTCGAACATCCGACAACGACATTTTACATGGTTTAGATGGCTAACTTAACCTTCGCCTTTCTAGTCAAATTTCACTCACGAAAAAGGCTGCCTATTCTCACCGCAGAAACCATTGCATGTAGGCAGCATGCGCGATACTGTCACTCAGGCCAGCAACGAAGCTAAAAACTGAGCTTTAGTGAAATTAATTTTTGAATTATCCAAACCTATGATCCCGCACTACCCTGAAAGTAATAGCATGCCAGTCGACGAGTTTCTAATCCATTGACTGACTAGTAAGTTCTACAAATTATTCAACGAATGGAGACTGCCATATCATCACAAAGTTTAAAAAAAAATTGCATCCACAGTCTTCTGCATAAGTGGCCTCTCCGCCTAATGTTCCACTTCTTTGCCAAACCAAAGGCACCAGGTAGCATCGTGGACCAATCGGGGAGGAGAGGAGTCCAATATACGCGTTACAGAATTCCTTCGTCAGCCTTATTTTCAAACTACCTTTCATTTCCCAAATTCGATAATGACTACAAAAACAAACTGTTGGCAAAACTTCTGTATTATCATTGTTATTTTTATCAATTTACGTGCTAAACAAGATTGTGAGTACTGTGATAATGTTACTTAGTCTGCCTATTCAAAGCTGAAGCTTCAATCAGCTTTCACCTAATGATGTACGACAGCACTGAACGAACTAGTCAAAACAGCTACCACTAAGCGTCATATATTTCTTCTGAAATTCCATAAACTAGTTGCTACTCCGGGAACCATAACCTAAAAAAAACTGTTTAGAGCAATATAATGTCAAGGTCAGACAAGGAAAACC
>UXUI01007168.1:15525-27648 GCA_900576705.1 Enterobius vermicularis | reverse complement strand
CAAACACAGTTCTCACTTTGAAAAAAAAAAAAAAAAAAAAAAAAGCTGACAAACCAGATGAATGAAAAAAGACCTGTGTCAGCAACTCATCCAGTTCTTGTACAATTTAGGTGGAAACGTTCAATCCCACTTATCACTCTGTACCTTACATGAACTCAATTGCTGGCAGATCTTCTTCCACTTACCTGAACTACCTAGCCCCCCTAAAACTTTTTACCTTTCTTTCAAAACTTTGATTTTCTTCATGTCTGAAAGTTTACTTCGTTTAAACACTACCTGGAAAGACTTTAAAATGATTTCTCAAACTACGGATAACCAATCACCTTTATTTTTAACTCGCACTAATACAGAAAATATACGTAACAGCAAAACATGAGTAAATCTTGAAAATAGGGAAAAAAACCCCGATGTGGAAAGAAGTTTTGATCAACCAATTTGCATGTTTTACCAACAAATTAAAATGCGACGGTCCGTCAGCAAGAGACTAAAGACATACACGAACGAAGTTCGAAGACTGTGCAACAATACAGTGATTTTCTTGGTGCATAAAAACTCAAAGCTTTCCATCAAACAAATAGACGTTGACCAACATTACATACAATACTATTAAGCATCACTAAAGGTTCTTCTATATTACATATCACAGTTAGTTAGGAAGTCAGACGTAGGATTAAAAGTACCAACAAAAAGATTTAAAAAACTGGATGCACGAATGCACCACTGGCTCGACGGTAAAAGCGAAAATCTTACACATCTGACTGCATAACTGAAACACAAACTCCATTTAAAACGTAAGAATATGTAGCTGAGATCACATTGTTGGAAACATATGAGACAATGCTAAATAATTTAAACATTCGGACTACCGTTACTAGTATGTGACAATTTGTCAGGCAGTTCTCGCGTTTTTGCAGAAATACAATCGGCTTCAGGTGCATAAACATCACACATGAAAGCAGCGTTGATGTAAGACTAAAATAAACTAGTTACTCGAGATTCAAAAAAATAACGGAAAAAACATAATTGTGTCCCGCCTAAGACAAAACTATTCTGATTAAAAATAAGAAAAACAGGAGGTAGAAAATTTTATTGAAAAAACAGAACCGAAAACGGTGATAAAGAAAAACTCCAAAAAGTTAAAAAGCTTATGGTTCAGCTCAGAAAAGTAAGCTTATAATAAGTAAAGTTGCATAAACGTTGTTAGTTGAAAACCCAAAAAGATTTCTTTTCTGCATTATGACGGTGATATAAGCAAAATTGAAATAAAAGCCCCGTTAAAATAGAAAAAACTGTTTACTAAACTCCAAGAAATTACGCTGCTTTTGGCAATAAATTTAATCAGTCCTTTCGAAAAAAAATATGCCACTACAAAACTGACTATAACATATCGTCCAATAAAATTTTTTACCCAGTTTACCACTAAACAACACTATTTTTGAATCAAGATTAGAAAAGAGGCTGTTCAATACCTGAAAAATCAAAACAACCTCTTAAACTGTTTTCCAAATGAGAATTCAACAGGTAAAAAAAAAAATGCACAATTGAACCTGCAAAGTGTTGTCCGTTTGACGCGTTATGAAACGTATAAACGGCCTAAGATTTCCACTGTTAGCAACAGTTAGTGTCCTGTAGTATTCACTTCTTTCCTCCACTGGAATTATGACTGGAGGAAAACCATTCTGCATAAGAATAAGATTCATTAACAAGCGCGCTGTGCGGCCATTACCATCCACGAATGGGTGAATATAGACCTTTAAAAGTTCAACTAGCCGATTTCTGAACCAAAATATCAATCCCCAGGAAAGCACAACTTACTTTTTTTTTGTATAAAACGACGCAGCAGAAGAATTTTAAATTATCACTACTTATCCCCCCGATCCCTCGTCAATAATTTTCTAAAAAACGTAAGTAAAAAGTTAGCAAAGAACAGTTATACAAAACCAATAAGACAAAAAACAGCAAAACACTGTTTCAGTCACCGGATACCAAACAAAGAGATTTTTAAATTATGCGACAGTGGTAGGGACGAATTCCGACAGCAAGGAGAACTAGTTTGCTCCAACCGAAAACATCAGAAAGTAAAGTCAAAACTTAGAATAAAACTCATAAACCCTAGGTCTTTTTTTTAAAACTTACCAATTTGTAGTGAGCAATAGCCGCAAATTCTACTGGGTCCAATAATAGAGTTTCCTCATCATTCAGCCATCTTATCATTTCGTCCATCTCTCGAGGAACAAGTTCTGGAGCTACAGGAATAAAACTTCCAACATAAACCTAGAAGCAGGAAGGGATAAAAAGCATTACTTCAATACAGCCGCTTTTGAGACTGCTACCGAATAAAAGACCCCACGTTGTTCTTATCCAGATTTCTACATGTATGAAATACTTTTTTTAACAATACTCATCCTTTAAATGCTAGAAAAGCAAAAAATCTGACTGTTTACCTACGAAACTATACCAACACACCTGAGTCACGCGAAGAACACCTGCTGCTTCTGGATCAACATAGCCAAGTACTCGTCTATGAATCTCAAGAATATCCTAAAAAGAAAAACACGAAAATTAACAAATCGCTGACCGAAATAAACTGAAGACAATTATAATCAAAAATGTACTTCAACACTAATATATCCAACATGCACAAGGCTCTGATTTAGAAAACGAAGAGCAGCATCCATTCCCAATATTTCATTGTGTTCCATAATACTTTTCCCCCCTACTGCCATTCTAGTCTCAAGTACGGACCTAAAATTTACAAATATAGTAACCAATCCTAACCGTTGAAATCTTTAAAACAAAAAAATTTTACTCTGATAAATAAGCAAGGATTTGACACGACTAATTTGTCGCTGCAAAAACGAGCAAAAAATGTTATAAAGATCAGGAAAAGTACGTTACAGAATGAATTAAATAGAAATCCTTCAAAACAGAAAAGCGGAAATTACCTAGTTTGAACCAGAGTCATAGTGTTGCCTTCTATAGCAACTGTGTGATATATATGCATAAAGTACGAGTCGCGCATCGCGCGCTTTAATGCTGGGCTACTCCTTGGAATCCGCAAAAAATAATCTCTTTTCCTGCGCAAAGCCTCAAGCATTTTTTTATCAATTTCTTCCACCAACGGCAGAGTTCTCGCACGACGGCTAAAAACTTACTGCAGAATCTTCTATAAACAAATTATGCCCGGATGTTTTAAAAAAAACAAAAAGAGGATAAGATTAAGATGTTGAGTGAATGATAATAAAAAGAAACTTAAGATCATAAGTAATTTATATCTGTACATCAGTGCTTCCTTATGGTGCGGATTATACGTTAAGGCACGAGTGTATAATTCTTCAGCTTCAACAACGTTCTGACGCACCGTCTCAACCAGAATACCATATTCAGTAAGTATGTCTGGGTGGTCAGGAGCCAAAGACAATGCGTGTTTGATTATTGTTTCAGCCTAATAAGAACTGTTCTTGTTAATATTATCCGTACTTTCTATTAGGGTTGTCACCCAACGGCTCCCATAGAAGGAAGACGTTTTAAACAAAAGACCCACTTAATCCCTCTCCAATTCGTCCCCAAAGAAGTTGCAGAGGTTGACTTAACTTGGTTCTCAACCTAAAAACTCGTTTGCACCCATTACACAAGCAGTTTTTTTTGCACAAAGACAGTTACGAAAACCCAAACAAGTTTTTCTTTGGACGACTCTTGGTAAAAGTAAAAGATCATACGAGAAAAGTAATACACTCCTTTCTTTTTTTTAATCATACGAGTTTCGTATACATCGTACTTTTGCACATCTCCAAAAAAATCTGTCTTTTTTATCATGATCTTTTAACATTCTAGTTAAGATGTGCATCTTCACAATCAATCTAACCTTGTGAAGAATCATTTTGATGTTCGTCTGGCGGAAAAAAAGTCCAATTTATGCAAACCTAGACCTTTTCGGTAAAATTTAAGTGACAATTGCACAAATATTTTTTAAGCTTCAGCGAGTGAACAAGATGGTGAAAAAAATTCAGTATACAAAGTCTGAAAATTCTGAGCAAAAAAAAAATGCCTTTTAAGATAGATGTCGTAAGATATAATAGTTTCTCCGATTAATACTTCCACCTTACTGATAATATTTCAACTAACCTATACTACAAAAATAGCAACAACCTCCAGTGCGATCACTGGTAAGAATATCGTGCTTCTGAATATTATTTTTGAAATCCAGGTTGACACTAACAGTGAAAGACGTTTAAGCACGGAAAATTATCAAATGGTGTCACAGAGTAGCAAAGTAGCTAAACGACGAATTTAGAAAAAATAAACGGAAGGCGACAGAAAAACAAAAAGCGAATCTTTTGTTATCAGGAACCTATACAGCTTCTAGATCTTTAATTCGATTAAATGCGGGATAGGCAGAACAGCAAACACATCCCTTAGTTAATTATCTCAGTATCTTTCTTTTTGTTTCTCGCCTTCCGAGCATTTCTCCTTATTTCCTACCGAAAGCTTCCTGAAACTAGAAATTCCCTACTCGTGTTAACTAGGAGCCAGAAAAGAAAATACCCGTGCAGGTGACAACCATACTTTTAACTACCCATTTAAATAGGAAACTGTTCCAAAATCTTTGCACAATTCGCAAAAAAAAAAAAAGCACTAAAAACTGTGAATCACAGCTCCTTAGATTCCCTTACTTTTTGCATTTTCCCATTTTTCCTTGAAGAGACAGCAGCTTTTAACGCAGCAACAGCTTCTGCCAAAGCCTCCTTTTTCTCTGTTATTCTTAAAGGCATCAAAAAATGAATGCCTTCGTCCTTTACGGCTTTCTCATTCCCATCTGACCAAGGCTCTAGTGGAAATGGTTCCGCAAAGTACCCAACGTCGCTGTGCCTGCAGAAAAATAATTTCCAAAGGAAAATAAAAAGTGGTCTGAAAAAGGCAGGAAAAACATCATACCTCGTGAGCAAATTTTAACCTTTGAATCAAAACCACTAACAGACATTTCTTACGTTGTAAGTTGCTGAATAATACCATTATTTCCTTACCGCCTTGTAAGAGCACGACGTTTTAACAGTATTGAACATCGAAAGAACTGTCTTAAAAAGTCCGGCAAGCTGTCACAACTACAAAGATTTTGATGAGAAGCTAACTGTTGAACATTCGGCCACAATACCTGTATCAGAGAAACTGCTAAGCGAAGGGAACTATATGCGATTAAAAAAAGTATTTCTGTCTAATTTGCAAAACTTTTCTGAAAAAATTATCCGCATCCTCTACTAAAGCAGAACAGAGTTCAAAAAAGTAGAATTTGTTGTAGCGACACCTATATCAATGTATTGCAAAAATCCCAAAGAAGAAAGAATGAAAACCTGAACGAGGACCGATATTGCAATGGAAATCAAAATCAAGTGAAAACAACTTCGGAATTCCGAAACAGACATTGTCCTGAAAAAATAAAATAAAAAAAAAAAACGACGCAGTTTTTTCAAGACAAACAAAAAAATTTGAAACCTGAAGAATTTTTCTAAAAAATAACATACTTCTCTGTTTACTCCCGAGTCATTACGACAGCAATACAACAGACTCGTCATAGTGCACAACCATAGCAAAGATTAGTCTTAAGTAAAAGTGGCCATAACACAGTATTGAACATCGCAAGAACTGCTTTAAAAATTTCGGCAAGCTATCAGAACTACAGAGATTTGGATGAGAAGCTAACTGTTGAACATTCGGCCGCAATACCTGTACCACCAGAGCAATTGCTAAGGAAAGGAAACTATTAATTTTCTGAAAATAATTCACTTGGGCGTATGAATAAATAAGACCAAACCAGCGCTCTTATGCCGGGGCATGGAAAAGCTGCAGACCCCTACTTTTTGGCGAATCAGAACAGTTACCCTTAAGAAGAACAACACTTCCAAACTAGAAATAATGTCACCAATCACTTTTATGAAAAAAAAGCACAAAAAAGTTAAAGTTAAATAACTGATACACACGTAACGAACAATTGAGCAAGTGAAATGCAAAAACCAAAAATTGGTAAGCTGTGAAGTGGAACTCATGCGAACCATCATAACCACCTCTTAACATCAAGTTATTCCACAATATTACTAAAAAGATAATGAAAACATGATAAAACTAATAATAGAAGCAAAAGCAACAAAAAAATTCTTTTGTTTTGGATTCACAGATGCAGCTGTATAGTTGGAAATCATAAAAATTAAAAGTCATCATACTGCTGAACTCCGCTTAGGAACGGTACTACGAACTTCGATGAAAAATTGCAAATAAATTTTTTCCCAAGAATGCGAAAATGAAAACAAGTCAACCATCCTGTTTTAAAAATTAAAACGTAGTTTTGACACAGATCATATTGTTATTTTTACAAACAATTTCAACGTCAAGATTATGCCGCATTCACAGTAACGAAACCTTCAAAGTGCAAAAATGCAACGCAACTTTTTTTCCTCAACAGTTCGGAAATCAATGGGGCTGTAAGGGCGCTTCCACGTCTTTACAGTCAGAAAAGGCGCTTTACGTATTTCCGTGCTACATCGGAAAGCGATCTCCGGCGACATTTTTCTTCCCACTGAAAGGTAGTGAAAAATAATGCTAGTCACTCACTATTTCCTGTTAGTAAGCTTTAAAAATTCTGTTTCGATCAGATTTGCATTAGAAGTATAGCAACTGTCCTAGTCATTTGGAAAATTCTATTAAGAATTTCATGAAGAAAAAAAAAATGGAAATGAATCCATTTTGAAAAGTAACGCATAATTCTAAGCGAACTACAATAGAAATAAAAAGATAAAAGCTGGAATACAAGAGCTACTGTTAAGCAACAGCCTGCTAATAAATCAAAATTTTGCCAAAAATTTTGAAGAACACTAACCGATAAAAAAACTTGACGAAGGGAAAAAAGTAAAAGAGTACTGAAGATTCAACAAAACAAAAAAAGTTAAAAAAGGGTTCTTTTTATACACGACCATTTGCTGGTACGATAATTATAGTAAAGTAGAAGGGCAATGTTCTTCCAGGCATCATAAAAAAATTTCATTGGAAGGAACAATTAAAATCTTGAAATTAGTCATTATTATCAGGAAACCCGATGACTTCTCTTAGTTTGTTTTAATATATATCTATTTTTGATGTCTTGAAATTTGGAATTAAAAAGAGCTTTCAAATGAATTTGTTTGAATATGATTTTTAAAACACGAATAAAGTATATGATCTGGCAAACACTGAACAGAAGTAACATACAGCAAATTATACAATCGCTTAGCAATTGTGAGTTAGGTGTGCACCCGTTGAGACGGACAACTGCTGGTATTACCCTATAATTCTGTCCAAAACACGAAACCATTCAACAGTGCAAGATGCAACAGGATTTTCATCCGGTTTAAGGTTGTTATTCTAGCTCAAAATGATGAAAATCTAAAGCATTATTCTACTCAAACAATTACAACTAGTGTTAATTACAACAAACACTCAAAAAGTACAAATGCTTGAATTTTTTAAACGTACTAAAAATAATTAAGGAAAAATTAGGAACAAAATATGAAAATAAAAAATGGGAAAAATAAGCGCAAAGAACTTACAACTAACCTTAAGAAAGAACTGAAGTCACCAATTGAAGAGCTTTATTTCCACAAAAGTAGCGAGTGCAAAATACGAGTTATCGAGGAACCCTTTCCACCCAAAATTCATCTAGCCTTCGGGTGAAGAAACAAATGTGTCATCCACCAAAAATATGCGAAATATGAGGTGTAAAAAGCACTCACAATGCGATGAAACAACGGTTTGTATAGATGAAGTACCCATAGAAACAACATAGATTGTCGTCTAAAATTCGCCCACAGGTGCCCATCAGTAACCTACACCAACACTCATCGTTAAATGGGCTTGAAAACTGAACGTGGTTATTTTCTCCTCCATCTTATTCCTCAGTGGAGAATCAAAATTAATTATTTAATCTACAGCAAAGTTAAAAACTGCTTTTCTGGGCTTCTGCCAGTTGCTAAATAGCCAGTTCTGGAAAATCCGAGCACTCGTCTGAATGATATCGATAGACAAAAATATTGTCCTTAACTTGTTGCCTCTCCCATTTGTTACTTTCACATTTTTATGTGGACAACTGCTGTTCGTTGATGACACCTCATCGCAAGGTCAGTACCTTAAAAGCACCAAAATTTTCGTTGCGCGCAATGCAATCTCTGCAATATAGCTGTTATGTTTTTTCATGCTACTATTTCAAAGTTCAACCGGGTTCTCTTTAGAGTTTACTGGTAACCGTCCAAAATATGAAGACGCGGGAATTCGAGACAAAGATCAGGAAATTCACACTACTGGACGGTTCAGACCCCTGTCTGACCATTTCCCCTACTCGCATATCTGACCGTTTTCTGGTCTGCTCAAAGATGCCCATATTTAAAAGTAATTTTAGTTATGTGCATAGGACTCGACAAATGGCACTAAAATGGATAGCGTTTTAGAGGAATCTGCTTTTACTACTTTATAAACTCTCTAGCTGCTCCTTAATTTAAAGGCGTAGTCAAAACATGGAATAAGTAGCCTTGAGGAAAAAAACTTTTAACGAAAGTGGAGACAAGCGACTACGATTGTGAAAGATAGAATATAATTACAACGAAATAATAAGGAGAGGGGATAGTTGAAAAAAAGGCACAAGGTAAACTGTGATATAGGTGAAGCAAAAATCTTAGCTGTAGGGTCCTAACAGCTGCAAGGTTACTTTTTCCATGTTCTGACTACCTCTGTAAATTAAAACAGCTAGTTTATAAAACAGTAGAAGCAGACTTAGACACATCCAGAAAGTAAACTCACTTAGTGCCATCCCTTTCTATGTACTTAAATAAAAAATCGTGTTTAAGTATTTTTAGGCAGGCTAGAAAACATTAAGAAATGTGAATGAAGGAACTGGACGGAGGTGAACTTGAACTTTACAGATTTTTAAGATTGCAGTTACAAAATGACAGCACCATCCATCATACCACACGTCGCCAAGAAGGCGCCGTTGTGAAATGACAAAAGAATTAAACATGCTAGCAATAGACTGTTAGAAAGCTAGCGAAGGCTATATGGACAAATTTGAAACTGATATAGATGAATTAAATGATGTCGAGAACCACATATAAAAAGATGAAGGTTGGCGTCCAAAAAATGCATGTTTGGAGATGAACACGCTTAACTGCAGTACCGCCCTTGTTCGTTTTAATTCACTCCGATCACAGCAGGCAAACGCATAAATGCATATTTGTGCGAACTGCAAGAGTCCCTACAAAAGTAAATACCACGATACTTTTTGGGACCGTTTGATTTTTTTTTATATCTCATTTATCTGTTAGACTAGTAAGGAGCGATTATCGAGGTGAGGTAAAAGGAGGAGCTCTAGTACCTACACTTTATTAATCTGTGGACCTAAGTCTCTTCTTAAAGCTGTTGATATGTATACTGTATTCCAATCGTATCAGTAAAAGTTATATATATCCAAATCCGCTGTTATTCGAAATCAGTTTTTCTTTACACTTCACGAATTAATTAATTAAAAAAACATCGATGAGCACAAAGTTTTGTTTGCTTCTTTAATTAACCTCTAATGTACACTTTTCACTATACAATGTGGAACTTGTTTTACGGCAATAATTGTAAGCAGCAATTCAGAATGGCCCAATACATCGTGCAAGTGACCTATAATAGCAAATCCTGTTTTGGATATTTCGGGCGGTGAAGATCATTACAAGATGTTATCGTCAGACTGACAACGAAAAAGTTCATCTGAACCATGTAAATGTGGAAGAGAATCCCGTAAAAGACAATGACAGACTCGGTGGCGCATGAGTTTACGGGTGAACCAACTGCTTCAGCAGGCCTTTCGTAGCCTATAATTTCATCTCATTTAAAATTTTAAGCTAGACTCTTTAAAATTATAGCAAATTTTTAAATTTTCTCCAAGTCGTTCGCGTTGCTAACTTGGGGTGTTAAAGATAAGGGGTTCTCTCTTACTCGTCCTATTTTCTTGCAAACTAGTACCCTTGAAGATTTTAAAACAGACCCCAGGAGCAAACAGTTTCGTTAAGTCAGTCTTCTTAAAGATCCATTTAGAGAGAGACTGGAACCTGCACTGAATAGCGTTATCTCTTGACAACGCTTTTTTTAATTTTACTGCTACACACTGAAAAGACTAAGAGATGTCGCTCTTCATTTTACAGTTCTTTACAGTTTATTCCTCCATTACTTTAATTTCTGAAACAACATTTGAAGTTTGCTTTCCTTGGTCGAAGCCAAACGTTTTAACGGTTTCTAGAACTTCTTCTTCCTCAATGAAGAAACCAAAAACAAGTGTCACTGCAGAATTTATTTTATTTCCAATCAATATTTACGCCGTCCTGTTAGGCACTGACAGTTTTTGAAGTGGTTTTTTTCGAAATTTTCATGTTCCTTTCCCACAGCCTACACAAACTTAGCACCCAGCATAAATTGCATATATTTTTCATGTTATTTCCTGTCCGCCACATGCTGGTAGTTTGGTTTTGGAACATTTTATCAAGAAGAAAAGATTTTAAAGATTTTTTTATATGCCGGATAATTGATCACTGCTACTTGAGTGGTGATGCCTACAGGTCGATAGAGCTACCGGACTTAGGGACGACTTGGAAGAGTTATTGCCTGTAACATCCCATACTTTTTAAACTGTTTATAAATTAATTTCTCTGATGTAGGTACTTGCTCTGCGATGAAGTTCGAACGACAAATGAAGAGGTAATCAAACAGGCCTTCTAGGAACGGTTACCGTGTATGAACACTTTGAAAGCTTCAGACCTGGAAGTCATTAACTGAGATAACTAACGTAGAGTATTCGCTACAGACAATTCTTATGACAGTTCTGGAATAAAGAAACCTAAAAAAATGAACAAAGCAAGAAAATAATCTGTAAGTAAAAAAGAGGTGGTAAATATTAAGATTAGTAATGCCTGACAGAATCTGACATATCCCTCACCGTAGTTATTCCATCAACTCACAAAAAACAAGTGCACGAAAAAGTAGTATTTGAGATGGCTACGGCTGCGAAAAAGAAAGGTTAAAAAAAATAATAATGTAGATTTTGTCTAACAAAACAATAAAAAAAATTCCAGAACATGCAATGTCGTTCAAAAATTTTTCCCTTGACATCCTTGCAGCAATTTTCAGGCAGAGAAGAGAGTAATTTTCAAATTTTCAAAATTACAAGAGCAGAAACAAAAATATTGCAAATTAAATGTTTTTGTGGGACGTATTATAGAAATCCGAAAACTGAGATAGATGTTATACCGTTTAATAACACAGCCGAAAATTATAGCAGATGGAAGAGTGCAAAGGGTCATCTACCATCATGAGTAAACTAAATTGTTACAAGGCAACGACTTAAGTAATCTGCTAACATCAAACGGCATTTCTAGGAAAACATTCAAAATATTACTTCAGAAATTTCATCCCTATAGTCTCAAAAAAAGCAAAATAAGCCTATGTTTACATTCAATGTCTTGAAGCTCCTCTAATTGCAGGTTTTGGAAGATATTTCAGTTTCTGACGAAAAAAAAAAAGAAAAATTGTCGACGCATTATAAAGCGTAAGGCAGTCAAGTCGAGAAACACTACAACTTCCTCAGTAAACTACAGGTACAACGACTGGTGTAACAATCGAAATTTTGAAATTGCTTAATCGTTTATAAAGAAATCAAAGGTAGATGTGGCACTCTTGTCGATTGACGACCCCATCGCGCTGATTCTTGGAGGGAAAATTGAGGAAGGGGACAGCGTCAAGGGGGAAGGGGACAGCAGCAAAGGGAACGGAAGAGCGGCAATGAGAAGGGGACGGCAGCGATGCCGCTGCTGCGCTGCCGCAACGTCTTTAGTTGCTTATTTACACGTTTATGTATATCTTGAAATGCTCGCCCGGATGTGATAGTGTGCTGCAGTGGTAGCGCTCCCACTATCCGTGCTGGAAGTTCAGGTTTCGAGTCCGCCAGCAATTGCAGTGTAGCGATGCTGGGTCGCTTTCAGTTTTCATGCTACAGCTTCTGGTTTACAACCCGTAACTGTGATCCTAACATTGAAAAGGACTACATGTTGCATGCTCCTACCCTTCTGCCAT
>UXUI01007167.1:54823-71881 GCA_900576705.1 Enterobius vermicularis | reverse complement strand
AATATAAATATAAATATAAATATAAATATAAATAAATATACATACATGTACAAAGGTAAATATAAATATATTTATATAAATATGTATTTATATACATATTTACTTATTCATGTATAGGATCAGTGTAAATTAATCTACTTTATAAAATGGAAGCCATTTAAAATAATGGTTAAAGTGAAAAATGATAAAACAAACCTGATGATTAATGCAATTCTGTAGGCATTCTTCACAAGTAATCCCAGATCTTCGATCAAACATTACTGCATTTGCAATTGCGGATTGTGGTTCAAAACGCCATATCGTTAAATCTAAATAAAGAAAAAAAAAGATTTCTTTTTTACTTTACAATTTGCTTTTTTTCAAAGTATTGTGAAAAAAAAGACAGAAAATTGTTGGTAAATTAATGAGAAAAGAATTGAATTGATAATGCGCCTACTAAAATTGCACTGTCCTTCGCTGGTTGCGTTTCTTGGGGTTGGGGTTGGTGGAGGCTTAATGTCAAAAGTCGCCTCTTTTTTCCCCTCGTCATTCATTGATACCAAACTCTGTAGTTCGGTTAACGGTTTTGCTACAGCGGATACCGGAGCAACGGTACCATTATGATCCAGTATGGTTGCTTCAACAACAGTCCGAGTATCATTATCAGTTTTGACGACGTCCTGCGTTGAGTGTTGCAGTAGAGCATCAATTGCAGTTAACTGAGCATAAATCTGACTCAACTGAAGTAGAGCAATAATAATGGTACTGTAAAGCAGAAGAATATCGTACATTGGTTGCCAGATAAATAAGGCACAGAGACTTAGAATACCAGTATATTTGAAGGTAATTTTTTTTGTTTTTTGTAAGTCTGTATATGAATACAAATAAGTGAGTGTTTCTGCGTATGTTTAAAGCTATGAATAATGAACACACCACAAAAATGAACAGTTTATCGGTTAAAGGAAGTCGGAGTGATCTTGCTGTACCAAATGGCTGCGATCTTATCTCTACTGACAAATTCCCAAAAACTAAATACCTAAACCCAATTATGATGAAGGAAATTTGAATTCTTAAAAACTCTTCTCCTTCATCTTCCCCACTTTTTTCTCTTCAAATGGATTTAAGAGGTCAGGGGGGCGGATGACCTGGTTGTACATTCCTGGACATCCATAACACACTGAACACATAGCCATCCATTCTTTCAGGGCAGCCGTTTCGTCGACTGTCCTGACAGCGGTTGTTATTTTCACTTAACGTCATTACACTATGGTAAAGTTTAATTTCCTGTTTCATATTATCCGCGCAAGAAATACGTAGTGCCAACAGAATGAAAAAAAAAAACTAGGTGAAGATGCACCGACAACCTTAACACATACATACATATATCAAACAATGGCACTGTTTTTTCTCAACTACGCAAACTTTAAATCAGTATAGGAGAGAAAGAAAATAAACAATGAGAAAGAAATCAGAAACAGTTCTTTTTCACCTTTAATCAAATTATCTATGAATGAACTCCAATTGCTGTTTTTTACCTTCATTTGTTACAATAATTAACCTAACATGATTTAAAGTTGTCATGAAAAAGGTGGTAGTTTTACTTATTATTATTATTTTTTGATATGAACTCAGTTTTTATAACACCTTTATAGTTAAATCCAATACATTCAACCATGGCTACTGACAAGTCTTCTTATGCTTTCTGCTGGTGAAAATAGCTGCTTTTGTTTAAGTGCTATAAAACTTGTACACTCGTGAGAAAAACCCACTGAATCACTTAACAAAGTCGTAAACCCGTACTGTCTATCCACTACAGTTACCAATCCCGGCCAGTAAAAACCCGTCTTTCATGACATTCCATACCAAGCCCAATCATGCTTGAACAAACGCTGCTCTTGACTTCCTTTCGTCGACTTAGACGTGCACCGTACAAATCAACTATTAATCTTTCTAGCAAGAATGAAACCGAATTGCAAAGTGAGCAACTGCAAACGTTTCATTTTAAATGTTGTCTTGCGAAAACATTCCACTGCGTTTTAGATCAATTCTCCATAATCTACGTTTTATTAACGAAAAATGAAAAAAAAAAAATTAACGTTTAAAGTAGACAATCCACACCAAAATAATTGCAAACTTTTATTTCAAACAAAAAATAAACTTATTCCTCGTGTATTTATATGACAATCAAAATCAAAAACTTTGACGCATCCAACAACTCATGAAATTGGCTGTGCTTTTATAATAAAAGACAGAGAATTTTGGAAGAAACACTATACCCCAACGCATAACCAACATTCCCCTTCCGTAGAAAAAATAAAGCTCACTAAGGCAGCCCAAATTACTGAAGTTTCACAAGATATTCGTTTTTACAAGTCTCCAACAAAAGTTATATAATTTAGAACGAAGAATAAAGTTGCACAAAACTTGGTTTCCAGATATGCCTGAAGTTCTTTTAAAACCACACAAAAAAATAAACCCTAAACTAATCAACAAAAATGAAACAACGATGTCCGTTGACTGTAAAGAAAGTCCAGATCGACATCACGTATTGTACACAAATTCAACTTAAAAGCAATCAGCACAATTCTGTCACTCCTCAAGAGGACGTTTTCCCGACAGCCTGATCAGCACGAGATTTCAACAAATCCTCGTTCCTTCGGTTGATTACTTTTGTTACTTCAGTATTTACTGCTGCCTACAAGAATTACACTGTTTCCAAGCCAAATAACTCCAAAACTGACTTCCTCAAAAATTTAACAGCAAAACACAGACGACACACCAGGAAGCGAAAAAATGACTAATACCACCAAAACTTAAAATCTTCTTAACATATCCTCTAGACAAAAAAAGTAGATGAAAAGGAAGACGTAACAGTGAATTCATTCCAACCGAAAAACATTCCCTGTTGCTTTTTGAACATATAAGTTCTATCCTTCCTACACCACAACAGTTGAACGCAACTAACCTGCCGGATAGCAGCGGCTTTTTTAGGTGCAATCATTACTTTATGGCCTTTCTTTGGTTCTTGTGATTTTACTTTCTTAATCTTTGCTTTCTGTTTTACCCCCTTCGGAAGTGCAACCTAAATATCATCCGTATTACTATCAAATACTGTAAGAGTGAGATATTCTTAAACAACTTAAAAGCAATTAAATGACCTTCTGTTTCATTTTATGTTGCACCATCTTTGTGACTTGTCAGTGAATTACGAATCAACGCAAAACAAGGACATAAAGTGCTGCTGCAAAACAGCAAATAGAAACCGCTAAATGTAGTCTGGTCCCAATGACAGATGCCTGTAAAAAATACCTCTGTTCGGTAGTTATTCGTTTCAATTCTCCGTCCGTCTTAACATACTACCAATAATGTTACGAGCTTAATCATATTGGGTGTCCAACTCAATCTATTAATAATGTATTAAAACTGGAAAATAAAAAATTGACTTTTCCGTTCCAATTAATTCGCTTTGAAAGAAGATAAGAAATTAGACCTATAATGTTTTAAAGTAACTTTAGATATGAAGTAGCAATTTTATGCTCTAAAATTTAATTGAAAAGTTTCTAAAACAAAAGAAATTATTTGTTAAAAATTAAAAAAAAAATTTCATCGTTGAAACCAATGTAAAGAACCACTAAAAACCTGAAATTCAGCCCCTGAGAAATTATTATCCTTTTTTTACCCTGGTAAATTAATTAGGAGAAATGATGTGACACAATTTACGAGCAACATTCATCGCCGTAATATCATTACCCTCCATTGAAAACAATGAAAATGAAAGTAAATAACGGTATTTGAATTACCGTAGAAAATTCCCAAGATCTCTAAAAACAACTTGCAGTTGCACTTTTAACTAAAACGGCAATCAAAACACGGAAACAGAACTCTAAACAATTTGCAAGATTTTTTAAACAAAAAAAGGTCGTGACCAGAAAACATACTAAAATGAAACCGAACCAACAATGACTAAAAGAACTTTAGTGCCGTCCACGTAATCAAGAATGACAAATTATTCTATCTCCCAATAGATTTTCATACTTCAAATGTTCCTGTGATATTCTGCGGCATTTTGAAGCTAAAAGACGTTGTTAAAAAAAGAAAAAATAAATTTCCAGTTCAGTATGTATTAAAAAGATATGGAACTGAAGAAATAAAATAAAGCATATAATAAGTTGGTTGCCTAAATATGATTACATGCGACTAGACGGCTAAACCTTTAACTTAGCAAATCAGTATGTGCCACGTTTAGCATCTCACTAAAATACTTCCTTCGCCTTTCTTGTAAATGAAATACAAAAGTAACTCAACTGGAATTACTGGCAGTCACTGGTAAAAGATCCGAGTTCACAATAACCTATGTCTTAAAAATATAAAAAATGGCTCCCCCAAAAGCCCCAATATTCAGAAATGATCAATAATGGCAAGCACATTACCTCCACACCAAAAAAAAGTGTCCAACATCATCCGACTTAAATTAGAGTTCAAACCAACCTTATAAAATACACCAAGAAAGCCCTTCCGTTCGTTCAGCAGCCAAGAATGAACCCTTGGTACTCTCTTGAAATACGCACAAGAACAGATAACAAGCAACGAAACGACAACAAGCCCGTCAAACGAATACGCTAAAACTGCATTTCTTAAAAAACGATATACGGCTGCAAAAACCTTCACCTTCTGCAGCCAGATTAAAGCAGGGATTACTTAAACCACTTTAAGCACATTATTACACCCAACAAATATTAAATAAGCTAACCAAAACCAAAAACAAACACCATTTCCCACTGGTACAACTTCTACATCTGACTGTCATAAACCCTCACCAACCCTAATTATCAAAATAAATGTTTTTATAATATCTTAACACAACAAATAGCTTTAAAAATAGACTAACCGTTCATACAGAATTCCCCAACATATGAAACAGAGAAAACCTAAAATACGTGTAAATTTTAGTGAAAGCCTACAGAACAACAACGGAAAGCGAATGCATACATACCCGCAAAAAGCTATGTCAGATAGAAGTAAAGCCTCTTCAGATGAATTTAACAATATTGAAGCGAAAAATGACAAAAAAGAGGTAACGAAGCATTGTAGCACTTAGAAGATATCGTATAACTTCACAACATTAACAAGTTTCTAAAAAGTCATTATTCGAAAGATACACAGTGTGCAATAACTCCATCAACAAAAGCTCAACAACACAGATAAGAACATCGCTGTCAGACAAACTGGGTAAATAACCAATAGAAAGAAATTTAGTTATAGGTCAAAAACACCAAAAAAATACTGAACAGAAAGTAAGCAGCAGAAAAAACCATGAAACTACTGCTAAAAAGCTGTGAATGCTTCTTAGCAAAATCAAAATCATACTCAATACAAGATCAGGTTGCAGAATTGATGAGAGACTATGCAACTGTGAAAAAAAAAAATTAGTAAAAAATTCGCCAGAATCAGAACAAAAGCTGAATTTTTCAAACAGTTTGCAATGAAAATAAAAATTTTACTATGTAATTTAGTGAAATCATTTCAGCCTCGATTTCAAAAACAAAGAAACACTGACAAAATTAAGCTGTATAGTAAATCAACAACTCCGAAATGCCATGTATTACTACAACAAAAAACTTGCTATTTCCTCAATATGAACAACTAGGGCAAATCTTTTTCGAAATACTCACATTTTTTAAAAATAACAAAACTGGTGAAAAAAACAACAAGACCAAAAAAACTTTAAACAGTTGTTAACTGTACGCAGCTTCAAAAACTTCTTGTACAAATTAAAAAAAAACCATTAATTACTTCCTCCAACAGAATGTTTGTCATTGGCAACTTCAGGAGTATCTGCCTCAAGTTTTTCTTCTAAAAATTCTGACCTGATCACAGGAATTTTTTGATTAAAAAATTGTTTTTTAGAACAAACAAATTAAATAAGCAAAATTAGAAAACTGCAAATATTTACTTTTATGAACACCCCTTCTCGCTTCCCTGGCGCGCTTCAAAGCTAGCTTGCGATGTGCTTTCGATAACTGAAAAAACTTCTCGCAATAACTAAGAGTAAAAAAGCTAGTGAAGCCAAAGGTAAAATTATCTGTAGAAAAAAGTTTTCAATCATTCTTGAGAAACTGTTTGAAATTTACAAAAAAAATTTACACTAAAGCTCAACGAAGAATATATCAGTCAGCCAACTTTTTAACGACAACCTTAATCAAGCTCAGTCGCACAGGAAACCACTTTTCTTTTAAACTTTCGATTGGACGTACGCGCCGGAAATTTGAAACAACTTCCTTCACCTCAGGATCGTTTTCTTTCAGAAAGAAAAACGAACTACCTTCTGAGGAGAAACCCAACTTAAGGTCTTTTTGCAGTCCCTCAGAACTACCAACTGTCGGAGATTTTTTCGCTTCCTGTAACTAATATAATTCCACCTTCTCTTAACCAGTATAACTAAATCTCTTGACCAGTACCTCTTCAACAGCTAAACTCGATGCATCGTCTCCAACTGTGTTTTCCACAGAATTACCCATAGAAGCTGGTTTGCGACCCACACTCTCCAAAAAACTGAAACTATTGCCCTGCTTATTTGACTCCTCTGCAACAATCTCTTTTTGACCAAACACATCTTTGAAAACCTCTTACAAAAACCTCTATATAATTTTAGAAGAAGAGTAATTTACTTACTGAAAAACCTTAATAATGATAGAGAAAACAAAAGTAATTAAACCGAGGAACTAGCAACAACCAAATTCTAGAGGTATAAGAAACGTGACAAACATGAAAAATATTCATGAAAAAATAAGAATAATAACCTTCTTTAAGTCCACCCTTCAATGCTTCTGCAAAACTTTCATCAACCTCGTAAAAACGACCTTGAACAACTCTTTTTTCCTCTTCTCCCTCACTTTCTGGGCTGCTGCTTGCCTCGCTGTTACTTTCTTCTTTTGACTACAAAATAAGAAAATTTTTTCAGTTGGAACGCAACTAAGCATATGTTTTTGAAACAGATGGACTTACAGAGTCTCCACTGTCGTCACTGGTCTTCTGGTCATTAAGCCACCGCAGGTGTGAGACATTCTCAGGATCAAACCTGTGAAATGCAGCAAACTTCTTAGAGGTCTTATAAGTCGAAACATCTTTTCCTAGCACACTCGATAATATTGCCATTTGCTCATCCCTCTCAGCAATTTCTTTATCCTCCTCATCCTGCAAGAAGAACAATTTCAATATGTAGTCTTCCAGCTCACGCATCTAAAGTGCCCCAAAAAAGTGCTATTTTTTCTTAATTTGGACACCAAGTTAAATAAAATTACGCCCCGAAGTAAATCGTACCTCATCTGAGTCTATAAACCGCTCATCAAGAATAAAACGCTTGTCATGTCCGTACTTTGACTGCAGTTCTGCAATTTTAGTTCCTTTTTTTCCAAAATAGCGGCTTAGAGAATCAATCTAAAATTCAAGTCCTATTTAAATCAATAAAGCAAGTCGGAATCCAAATACGGTAAGTTTTCAGAAGTGTAAAGTTCGACAGAACTATAAAATGTATCGCACTTCAGGTATAAAGCAGTAACAGGAAGAAGAATCCTACATGTAACCGAGACAGTAAGCCTTACTTTAGAAACATGAGGCAAAATATACAATTAGATAGTCAGACGAAGACATACGTCAAGGTTATTGGTAGAACTATTATCGAGTTCGTCACTGCCATCATCATCTTCAAAAAGGGACAATTTCTTTGGCTTTTCCTTCAAATAGATCACTAATATGGTATAAAATTTGAAAGGATTTGTGCAGTTTCCATGTGAGGAAAAAAAATAGCCGCAAAATAAAAAAAAAGATCAGAAAGAAAACTGTAACAGAACGTACAACTACCTCTACGCCATCTTCAGAGTCGGAACTGAAAACAAATTTCTTCGATGAAGAATGTTCCAAATTCTTTAAGCTCTCCGATATAGCTGAACTCCTCTCTTTTTCCAATTTGCGCTTAGCATCCAAACTAGCCAACCTTCAAGTGCACTTCATAATAGGTGAATGATATCAAACTGTGATAAAATGAAGCCGGGAAGTGGCGCACAACCAACATGATTAATTTCAGGATTAAGACTATTCATACAAGAAAGTACACTATGCCTTTTTGCTTCCGAAACTTCTTGTTTCCTCGACCATTTCGTCAGTTCAGTCATTGCATTATTTGACTCGTTTAAATATAAATCTAAAAAATCTGTTTCAAAAGACTTCACAATATTGAGAAAGCGATTTTCTCAGGCCCGTATCAGTACTAGTAACAAAATATTGCGTTTATATACAGAAATACAAACACCGGTGCTACTCTATCGGAAGCTCGTGAAATGTTTAATACACATACGTATTTAAACCAGACGGTTTCAGTTTATATCGTCATATTACTTGTTAACTGCTGTTATTAGTCCATAACTAATGAAAGTGAAATACACATCGCAGATGCAGTTAAAAATTATTAAAGTTAATATATATTCCTTTCTGTCCCAAAACTAATTCCACGATTCGTTTAGTGGAAAGCGACTGGGTTCAGTTAACTTTGGCAAAAACTGTGGCTTTATCAAAGTTAACTGTGTTCAAAGAACTAATATGCACATCCGCGAAGTGTTGGAATTCACCCAACCCAACCGCATTCCGCCATACATTTGTGGGATTGAGAATAAAAGTTAGTGTGGTCTTAAGGGTCTTCTTCTCCCAAGACCGCATTTTGAACAGATCCAACTTAGTAGCTCAGAATTAATGATGAACGTTTCAATTGAAGCTCTCAACTGATCAAGCTCTACTAAGTACATTTTCGGGCTGTCCGTTGACTATCATTGTACCTTTAATGTCTTCGTATGCTTTTTTCCTTAATAGTTCGATCAAGTTCACTGATTCCTTCAACCACTTCCGTGGAAAGTTCGCAGATGAAGAATAATGGAAAACTGTCAAGACTGTTTTGGACTTTGAGTGTCAGAAGTTGTGTTTTTGAGGAAGTTGTATTTAGGAAGTCCTGTTGGCTCCGCAAAGTACCTTTTTGAAGTTGCAAGCCTATCTCGTTTTTAGTGCTTCTTGGTTTAAATATGAAACTGACATTTTTTACATCCTTGTATTAATTTGAAGCTTCTTAATTTGCTTGACCGTTAAAAGTGAAGTGTCCGACACATCTCGGTTACAGAAATGCTGGAGAAAACTTCTTTTTTCAAGGATTTTGTCTAGAATATCTGCACTGCAAACTTGAGCATCACATCTGTCATTTCTCCTATGTACTTGAGATGCGCGTACACTACCTACTGCTATTAAAGTATAGGTACTTCGCATATCTTTGTTTTTGCTGCCCTGCTTCTTCTACTTTTTCCTTGGTGATAATGATACAAGTTCTCCGGCACCTACAAAATGGTATAAATTATGTACTGGTCCAAGGGTATGCGTCTAAAGTTACAGTGCATGACACACTTAAGGTTGCGTGTATTTCAACTGTCCAAACCCCTGTTACTTGCAAGTTTTATTACTCGTAGTTCTGCCATTTCTTCTGTATATAATCGGTTTTTTTACCCTCATTTTACCCGTAGGTAAATTGAAGAAACAGCAGAAGGTGCTGCAGTGTTATACTAATGAGAACTTGATACCATTACCCGTGCTTAGCAAATGATTTTACGATACAGAGGCAGCTGGAAAGTTAGTATATTGCCACTGTAGTTTCTGCTGGCAACCTCAAAAGTTCTTTCCCCCCAAACCCTCAACGATTTACTGGTAGTTCCTTAGACTTTCCATGCCTGTTAACTTCAGAGGTATATTGATTACAACTTTTAAGCCACGTCAAAAACTCAGATATGTACAAAGAAAAAAGGCAAGTTCAAAATTAATTTCAAAGACAAGAATGTCGTTTTAACTTTTTGAAAGTTCGTGAATTTTTTGCTCTACAACACCATAAATTAGTGGTGTCGTTTGGAGTCAAGTTTTGAGTAGTTGAAAGGAACGAAAATGGTAAGAAGCGGGAAAACATAATGGGCAATAAGCTTAAGAAAACATAATAGGCAATAAGCTGGCTTTTCCGAACGTTTTTGACTTTTTACTAGCTCTTACAACAGAAATTCTGTCATCATACCCTCCACATTAAACTTTCAGGAACCATTTGAAGGCATTGGTCCAAGCACGCTCCGTATTTCTACTCGCTTTCTTCAGCAAAGTTCCCATCTTATCTGTTACGAAACGCTGCATCAGAACCGGAAGAAGTGAAGCTGCATAGTAGCATTTCTTGCAGCTATATTACTACATTGTGCCGCATGTATAGAATGCGAAAACTGTCAGAGAAAAAAAAAAAAACAATTTTTCACTATAACAGCACAAATTTTTTATTCGTTTTTGTTCTGAAGCGCATCTATAAATTGTTAATTTTTAAGATGCTTCGGTATATGAAGTACGTAGATGTAGGAGAATATGATGGAAGTTACAGCAACTGAAAAAGCTGCATTGAGTTTATTATTGAAATGGAAGGATCGCTTAAGGGATGGGAATGAAGAACAATTGAAAAACTGTTTTGAAAACTTCAGTGAGATTCTTTCGGAAAATTTTTTGACCGTTGAAGACTCGGCACCTCGCCGTAGTTTACTTTTTATCATTGAGAAACTGACACTTCTGTGCTGGCAAGATTGTCAGTATGGCAAGAAACCTGTTTTGGACCTATACATCCCGTTTATCAACACTGCCTACAATGAAATGTCAAAGATCGTTTCAAGGATTCAATTCAGCCGCTGTAAGCTTTATGGCTACGGGCGACTTTTCTTTCCAGCAACTTTTTGTCACCTCTGCATTTTTATTCTAAACAAGAATTTTCTGTGCTTCATTTTATCATTTTAAAACATGTTTACTAAAAATTTAATTTACAGTTGAGTCGTGGTTTGGAGGAATTGATCGGAATGCGGAATCTAAATACCCTCTTAGTTCAACTTCTTTCCTGTCTATTTGTATACATCTAATAGGTCTTTCAGTTCATTTACGAGGTTATTTTTCTCTGTTGTGATATTAAGTTTCTACACTTTTAGCATCTGTGATTGAATTGCACTTGTGCATTGTTTTATTTTTAGAAGTAAAATCGATCAGGAATTTCATATTGGATCTTGCCGTGATGGTTGAGACAAACCGAGAGTTGTCTGTAAGGCTAATTGAGCACGACGAGAGGTGCTTATCAACTCCATTGGCTTTGCTGCATATCAGTAACACCAAAATGTGCGAAATCTTCGGTTCGCTTGTCGTTTTAATATGAAGTTCTAAGTGTTTCCTATGAGCAGAATTATAACGAACCAATGGACCGGTTAGTTTACTGTATTAAAAAAACCACAGTTTAATTTCCACCTCATGTATTTTAGCGAACTTCCTCCTCATTTTTGTCCTCAATTGCTCTTCCTGAACATATTGCAACAAATTGATTTCGACTATTCAGTAAGTGCTTATTCATACCTTTTTATTAAGCAGTGTAGTAGTTAATTTGTTTTCTTAATAAGACTATTACGGTTTTGAATATTAATGCAGGTTGCGTTGGACTGGCTAAATTCGGAGCCTGTCGCGATCGCTTTTATACTTCGCTTCATGAAAGATCTACAAGCGAACCCAAACTTATACGACCTTTCTGTTTTGCCAGCAGAACCGTTAGTTTTTTTAAGTTTCTCATTCCCTCACGTCTTCTCAGGCCTTTAAGTATATTGGCGGCAGAGGTAATAAAAAAACAGTTGCAGAAATTCTACCAAACTTGCGTTGATGATTTTCTTGTTACTGCTGAGTAGTTTAGTTCATTCCTTTTTGTAGGTAAATGTCAATTTTCATTCAGCGAAAGAGTGGGGAGAAAAAATGTGCTAGTAAAAGTAAACGTTGGTGGAAGTTACAGACTGTCTTTTTCACTTGTTGCGTTGGAAAGGTATCTAGAAATAAGTTTTTAAAACATTGTCATAGTCATAGCAATGGATGTAGCGTGCACCCGCGAAACTATATTCAGTCATTCTTGAATTTTAGCGGGGTATCCTAACTTTAATGACTGGTGTACAGTGAGTGCGCGCGTCGTTGGACACCTAATGATCCCTTATCTTGCTACGGTTCTTTCATTAATCACCGGAAGCTGGCAAGGTGCCTCGTGGTCAAGAGTAGACAGTGCTGTTGATGTAACTCCGTAATTTTTTGTGACGATTGAGGACTCTAAACGCCAATATGTTGCTGCTCAAGATTTATTTTACTACAGGAATTTCCAGTCTCCCGCATTACGGTCCACGAAGAGTAGAAGAACTTGTTCGCAACTTAACAGCGTTGACGGTCTTACTGAAGTTAGAGCAGAAAAGAATTTTAACATTAACTTAGTTAGAGTAGGCATGTGATAGTTAAAGTCAACTTTCTGTTTTTTACATGATATAGGTAACGAACAGCCATCATGCTTTGCATATACCACAAAATTCTCATCTCGTCAATTTCCGTTTGAAAACGAGAATTTAAAACTAAGTTAATGTATAAACTTTAGTAAGAAGAGTTTTTCGTTGCCTTTTTTTTAAAACGCTCTCTCTCTGCTTGTGTAATTACAGCAGTTCCACCCTTGTCACTCTCTGTATTCTACCTTTTTAGGCAAGGGACTTGTGTTTCTAACCTTTGCTTGAAAACTAATATTGCTCCTTGGATAATACAAAGCACTTAAAATGGATTTCGAAAAAGTTTCCATTGGACGTACTACTCGCACTGTATGGGTATATTGGTACAGATTCACTCCTTCCAGTCTTCAAGTTGACGAAATATGCTTTTCCTGGTCTGGTTCACAATGAAACAAGTCATGAAAAAAGAAACATATAGTCCACGAACTTGTCAATAAAAACCACTCAGAGGTTCGCTAATTCGCTAACTGACTGTTGTATGGTTGATGACAACTTCAGATACCTATTCGTCCCTAACTTCCTGTACCGTAATTCACGGTGTGAAAGATGACACGTTTACTTAATCGCATGGACACTCACCGAAAAACATCAAGAAAATTTCTTCCGAAACTGAAAGTTTTCTTCATCCATTACGCCGTAACACTGTTAGTCCTGTTTTGACCATCACTGCATACCAGCTTGCCACAAGAAGACTAGTTCTTTTTTAGTATAAGGTGGTACATACCCAAATTCAGTGTAGTACGAAGTAAAAAAAAGATAGGGTTTTGTAGAGTGATTTATTATAGCATTTACCGTACAAAGCATGTTACAAGTCGTCATTTGTTACGAGTGGCCAACCACAAAAATGACATCACCCATTTGACATCAATATCTAGTTGGATCCCTCCCTGTACTAACAATCGGACGATTACTGCACCCACTGCTTCTAAATTTTTGAGTAGTCAGGGAACTGAAGCCATCCTCAATGGCGTCCCGCTCTGCTCCGAATAGACGATACCAGTTCTTCTGTATTGATATCCTTTCCTCTTATCACCTGACAATACGCGAAAGGAAAGAGAACTCGTATACCAGTTTCGTGGAGCGCAGCTTGCGTTAACTTACTTGTGTTCAGCGATTTCTTTAGTGGCCATATACTTTTTCGAATCCGTTTATAAATGCGGCTGTAATTGTTGTTCGGCAAAAACCGCACCATACAGTAAGTTAACATTTGTAGTTTGGAATTTCCTGTGTAGAAACGAAGCTTCTTCAGGTGTGGAAGAGGAACGAAGGGGTTTAAAAGAAAACCATCCTACGAGCCGCGAGAGTCCGTGAAAGTTAAAATCTACCAGGTGCATGGGAATGAACTCGTGCAGTCAAATTTCAACTTCCCAAGGAACGAACCGGTAAAAACCACTTGCTTTTTAATTGTAGTCGCTTTAAACACTGTCGTATTTTAGCCGGTTTTCTTTGATGAAATGGGGATGTCCTACACGGGTAGAAGTTATGCTTCCGAAGACCTGATCGGATTCATCTATCGTTTACGAAGTGCGTGCGGAAGGCTGCAAAAGGCTAATATCGCTCCGTTTAACATGGTCCGCCTAATACAAGAAATGGAGAAGGCAGAAAAAGCAATCGAGAACAGCAACGACACGTGATCTTTTTATTTCCCGCTCCGTGTAACATCAAAATTACATCTGAAATGTACAATAACGGTTGAAATAATAAATGGATAGCCGCCTAACCAGAGCATCCTCTGCACCCACAATGAACGCATTCAATCACTCTTCCCTGAAAACTGACACATCATTAGCAATCACCTGACTCCCGCTGCCCAAATAATCAAAAGAAAAGGATGGAAGATTACCACATCCAACTTGCTCTTTGGAACCCGACAAATACAATTCGTTCTAAAGTTTGTGTCCTTCGTTTGAATGCATCTTAAACAGCATAAGTTCTCATAGCCCTGTTTCTTCCATTTCGCTATTAAGTTAACGTCAGCTAGTTTTGTTTCAAGGCAAAAGTCGTATAATTCCTTACTGATGACTTGCCTCTTGTAATACAGATCATAGATGTACCTAGACCGCTGATGATGGATCTGAAGAAATGAAAGTTTATTTTTAATACCTTTTACAGCAGTAGGGGAGAAGAAGTTTCCTGAAATGAACCTTGAATATAGGCCATAAGGTCTCCGTTTTTCGCTTCCCTTCGTGGGGTTCAGTCTCGGCCTCCCTCATTTTTGCTTCAAATTCATTTAACGTAGGTTCGATCAGATCCCAACCTTCTGGTGGCTGCTTTCTTACTCTTCTTAGGCGATTGGCAACAGACATAACGAGTACAATACTGAAATCGCTTGAACTCTATAAGAGTGCAGGTATTCAGTACTTCGTCGCAATGACTTAAGGAAACTGTATTCATGGTACACAAAAATATTAACGAACGAGAAATACAGCACAAATCCTATACCACCTGAACGTCTCCCATAACTGATAAAACATAACTAGACGGGCTTCCAAGATTTCCAAAAAAAAAAAACACCTAGTAACGAGCGAGGTCAAGCACTTCTGCGTTTTCAACGAACACTGGGCACTATCAACTACCTAGAATCTTGCAACCTCGCTTGCACAACCCCCTAACCAACCTACAAAAGAGTTCTCTGCTCCTCGTTAAATGCTCATTTGGAAGCATCGGCTGAACAGTACTAGTAAATGACTTTAGAAATTATTTTTAGCTTTCGCCGAAATCCAGCTAACAGAATGGAAAGAATGAATCACTAGACCACTCATCTATCTAAGTGTTTCTCCTCCGCAGTCACAAATTCTAAAAATCTACACCTTCAAACCACAACCTCGGAAGTTACTAGTCAAAATCAGTTATCCCTCATCTACAAAAATTTCAGAATACTTAATAAACAAGACTCCTTGACAGATGAAAGACGCTCATTAGAATTTGTCGGTGATAAACTGTTTCAGGTTTCTTTTGGATTATTTTGAAACATCTTACTAAACTTTTTAGAAAGATTAACTCTTTCTTAATCTAAATTGGTAAAATGTTTTTCCCTCTTTTCTTTTACGCCGAAGGTATGCTGCGTGCGTGCCCACCAATCAAATTTCTGAGACCACCAAATAAAGTTTGGAACCAAAAAAGTCGATCTAAAACGTTAAATTTACGAATAAATAACACAATAAATCAAAAAAGATAAGCCTTTTTCGCTAACAATGTCTACGAACCTTCAACCTCCCTATAAATAAACGGTTAAAAGAAAATGAAGATGAAGTATTCAAAGAGCAAGCAACGAAATAAAGCGCTACAAATCTTCGTCTGGCTGCAGGGCGTGCTATCCTAATGAGTATTAACACGCAAACTGGAGTAAAGAAAGTAATAACTTTTACATTAAATATTCAATTATAATAATGATAATAATAGTAAAAGTTACGATTATAATGATAATTACAATAAGAACCAAGAGTGATATATACAAGGTAAAAATCTTTGGGTCTGAAAATAAATGAAAATTCAGAAAACTGGTGACAGCAACAATAATCACAGCAAACGTCTAAAAAGAAAAGGACACAGTGCAGAAGGAAGTACCGCCAGAGTAACAAATTTTTTGTATGAAAAAAAATGCATCTTTCTGATCAATTCTTTGAAAACAAGTGCCGCGCTACTAGAATTAGACTCGCATAAAAAA
Source organism: Enterobius vermicularis (assembly GCA_900576705.1). Classification (NCBI taxonomy): domain Eukaryota; kingdom Metazoa; phylum Nematoda; class Chromadorea; order Rhabditida; family Oxyuridae; genus Enterobius; species Enterobius vermicularis. Next base: position 55,840 of record UXUI01007167.1, on the reverse strand, counting down.
CCTAAAAAAGTATAAATTATACGCAACACATAGTTGCAGCCAAGAGATTTAAAGCATGCACTCAGTAACACCGATCTCCACCGGCCAAGTACAATCCCCGATGGAACAGATTTTCGAAACAATGTACTACCGGTAGCGAGCGGTTCCAAGTACTTTAGGATGTGCGGTAAAACACTGCAGGCTGTAAATTTTTTACATTCTTGTATATTCTCCTGCACACTTCCCGATCCACAAGACGGAAAAACTAATCACCTAAGCTAAATGCCCAGTTCGTCAGTAGCGCTTTATTTAGATCCATTTACGAAGCGCAGAAATAGTTGTTGGCACCTATCCAAAAGTGGGAAATTAGCGCTTTTTTAAATCGTTTTAAGTTCCAAGCTGTACAGTTAGGCAACGCTGAACAGAGCATCAGAAATTTGGAAACAGAAAATTTATAATTTTGATCTGTGTATTCATTTTTGATTACTTTTTCAAGTGTTACACATAAATAACGGCGAAGTACCTTGCACGGAGAGGAACTATACTTTGTGTGCTACAGAATGAACGCTTCAAATACCGTCCAGAATCTCAGACTTGTTTAACAGAAACCAAAAAGTTCTTACACCTGATTAAGAACAAGTAGGAAACAGTCCGAAAAAATTACCCATTTGCTTACAAGCCAGTAAGTGTCACTGTCCGTTAGAAGGACTTCTTCGGCTTTTATCAATTTCGTTTGTTGTAAGCCACTTTCACCTCCTTACTAAAGAAAAATCTCTCGAATAAACTGGAGGAATAATTTACGTACGTTATGCGCACTTATGACAGTTTTCTTTTCTTCGCATTTTTTAAATGATCACTAGGGAACTTACTGTTCGACAATTTGGTAATACTGATGAAAAGAAAAGAAATTTTACTGGATGGTGGCGACAGGAAATTGAAATAATATTTATTGAAAAATATTGGCTAAAATAAATGGTCTTTGTGAATGTCTAAAAACAACAAACAGAACGATGAAGAAAACACCGCTAAGCAGGAAAT
>UXUI01007167.1:13117-23404 GCA_900576705.1 Enterobius vermicularis | reverse complement strand
AAAAAAAAACCAAAAAAAGGTCATAAGCTACAGCATATCACAACATAAGTTTAAAACAACAAGCAAAAGGTAAAGGTTATTTATAAAATTGTTTGTCCACTTTAAGAGAACACCACTTCATTACGCTGCTGCAAACAATCAAATCGATGTTTTACGCTATTTGACTGATAAGAAAGCCGACGTTGAGGCGAAGGATAAAGACAGAGTAAGGTTCCTCAAAACAGTAGCAAATTTGTCACTATATCACCACTCAAACAGTCTGTAACAGATCTTGATCAATTAAAAATTAATAACTCAAGTGCACTACAGCTGAAAGCAAACATATTAATTTTATCAGCTGTTAGACAGAGCTTCGTGTGACAACAAATTCTCACTAAAATGGAATATGAATCAAGAGATAGCTGTTATTTAGATAAATGAAAAAGGCTTAATTGTAACTTAATTGTTGCGAAAAAAAGATAATGTATTTGTAAATTTATTCCACCTCTCTTTCAAAATTGTAAAAAATTTTTGATTGACAAAAGTGGCTTTAAAAAATTTTTTTGCTATTTTAGAGGACTGCGCTGCATTTCGCCTCTGAAAATGGCTTTTTTGAAGTAGTGATGTATCTGGTGAGCCTCGGGGTTGACATCGGTGCGAAAGACAAAGATGGGGTAAAGTTACCTTAGCAAAAATCTAACTTTTTCTTTGAACTTCTGTTAGTTTTGTTCTACTATCTACACTTTTCTCCTGCCTTTAAAAGTTGAAACAATTTTGCCTTTTTGTATCACAATGTTGAGAGAAAGAGAAAATCTTTTTTGCAGAAATTTACTTCAAACATTTAATATTATTATTATTTTTCAAAAGGAGAAAAAGCAACATAAAAAAGAGTTGATATTGGGCTATGAACAGTGCGGTGTCAAAACTTCGTGAAGTTGATTGCTCGATCAGTATCATTCTTTGTCAACGTAGGGCTAATGACAGTTTCGGAAACTTTGTCATTGACTGCTTTCAATTTTTTGGCAGAATTTATAGAAAACGCTCTCCGGTGCGTGCGCCAACTGCGAGATTTTTGAAATTTTTTCTTTCTTTAATTTATTTCATTTTTTCCTTCTTTCTTCTAAGTTTAAACTTTTTTAGTAGTCGCTATCAAACTTTTCAGCTGAACAGATCTGCTACTCAGCAAACCATTAATGAGCCGCAAAATAAAACAGAGATAGAGTAAAGTTTTGATTGTATGAGTTAATACTGGGTATTAATGTTCCATATAATTTTGTACAGTAATTATACAGCCGCGCTGTGGTAATCAAAAGGAGTCGATTGTTCAGGCAATTAACAGTCCGCAGCCTGTCACTGAGCTAACTGAAGACTCCTTATGCAAGTGCTCCTTTCCCCGTTACACTACCTAAGGGTTTTACTTGAAAATCTTAATTTACCTCACTGCAAGCATGATTTTATTTACTATCAGGTAGATTAAAGCAAAAATTTAAATGTTTTATAATTTATATTAAGAAACGTAAAAATTAAAAAAAACAGAGTATTCAACTGTTTTTTGTCATCTATATTCTTTCCTTTATCGTGTTTTTGGTACCAAAATGACTGTTTTAATTTATTAACTAAAAGCTTGATCACTTTTCTTTTTTAAAGCATATTTTTCGATTCAAATCTAATGACTCACACATTCAAATGAAATGGCAGGCATGAGCAAAGGGTCTATCTAAAAAAACTGCTTCTTAAACTTTTTTCAGACGACGCCTCTCCAAATTGCGATAAAAAAACAAAACTCGCAAGTTATCAGAATTTTACAGAGTACGTATAATTTTTTTGAAGAAAATTTTATAGTAGAAAAAAAGTAATCAAAAGAGAAAAAAAGTTTATTGTCTATTCTAAAAATTTGGTCAGTCTTGAAAACAAAGCCGCCATTTACAGCGGTAACATTCAGAAGTGTTCTAAGCATAACATGTGTCAAATTCTGCACAGGTTTTCTTTTTTCTTTACGTAATTTAATTCGCAGCAAATGTAAGCGGATTTATAGCCCTCAGTTTGCCATAAAGTACTGCTTTTTATTATAGGATCACAGAAAATAGATTTTAATCTTATCAGAAATCTGTCGAATATTGGTCATGGTAAGTCAGGCACGGTGTATAAAGGTGAACTGGATGGGCAAATAATTGCTTTGAAGTCGATATACAGTAATAAAAAGGCAGAAATAACCAAACTGTTTCATTTGGATCATCAAAACTTGATTAAATTTATGTCAGCACCACGTATCAACATATCTTTAATTTGATTCAATCAAAAAACTTTGAATTTTGTAGTTCATGTTTGAAAGTCTATTTTTGTTAAACACTTACCACTTTTTGCGTTAACACTTTCTAGAAAAAAAAAAAAGGAAAAATTGCAGCGGACTTTGCTCTGATGCACCATACTTTTTTGTTGTGATGGAATACTGCGCATACGGCTCGTTAAAGGAGACGATCTATGATACTCGGCGACACATCGAAGCAGGCTGTTTCTACAAGTGGAAAAAGGAAATTGCCGAAGGAGTTTACTATTTACACAGCAACCACTTGCTTCACTGTAACCTGAACCCTTCAAAGTATAGTTACTTCACAAGCTATAATTCAACTGTTAAATTTCTAATTTTTGTCTTTTCAGCATTCTTATTGATGACACAAATACAGTAAAAATTTCTGACATTTGTTCATCGTCGAACTTGAGAGAATTAAATATATCGGGAAGCTGCAGCATCACTCTAGGCGGGGCACCTGCTTATATGGCTCCTGAAGTGTTACTTACCTGCCATTACTCCAAAAAAGTTGGTTTTGCTTCTCAAAAGCTTGCTAGAGCGTTCAATTTTTGTTCCTAGCAATTTCCTAACTATGAAAGAAAATATTCAATTCTCTTTTAAGAAAAAACCTTTTTTTTTTTTGTTAATTCTTTATGTTTTTAAACTTTTATAAACAAAATTTTACTTTGAACAAAAAAAAAAGATAGCAAAAAGAACAGAATTTAATTTATTTTCAAGTCGAACATAAGTACAATTTTTCTTAAAATAATCGGTTACCTTAACTTGTAGTTTGTTTTACAAACAAATGCCTGCAAAATTTTCAGTTTTTTCAAAGAATCGTTTGTTTTTATTCTACCTCTCTGTTAAGTTTGGAGTGAGACCTGAGCTTACCCCTCATTTCGGCCTCGGTTATTGCCCTATCGCCGACCCACTAAAATTTTCTGCACAAAACTTTTTAAATTTTATTTTGCCAGAAATGTCAACTTTTTTGAGTTTTTTTATAAGCACAACTTCAGAAAATCTCTACATTTTGTTGTCAAAGGTTGGACTGTTTGAGTGAGATGATAACACATTTTTGACAGAAAAAATTGTCTTTTTCAAATTATAAATTTTCACCAACAGTTTTTTCTGTTTTTCAGTCTGATGTTTGGAGCTTCGGTGTAGTTATGTGGGAAATGTTAACAAGAGAATCACCGTATAAAAACTGCACAGCGATTAGAATTCTACTTGGAGTAACGTCAGGGTTGGTTTTCCAATAATAGTGTCTATAACATCCAGCTACAATAATGAAACCTCAACTCTTATTCTGTAATATGTAACTGGTAAATCTTTGCAGTAACCTAAGGCTTTCGGTTCCAGATCATCTACCTGGAGTAGTCAAAAATTTGCTGAAAAATTGTTTAAAGAAAGAAAAAGTAAAGCGACCAAACTTCTCTGAAATATTGCAAGATTTGTCTTTCTGGGAAGTACGTTTAAGGTTTTTTCTTGCTGACAAATGTCATCACGACATCACAATTATTTGAACATACTCAGCTTCATTTTTTTTATGTATAGTTTGAATTTTAGACTTAGTTGTCTTTCTAGACCCAGGATTTAAAACTTTGCAGAATAATCCCGAGTTTCAACAGTTCTTGAAAGACGAGAAGATGGAAACAAATTTTCAGAAGGAGATTGAGATTGATACGTCGAAAAACACTGATAGAGCTATTGGAAAAGAAAATCGGTTTCCTATAGAGAAGGTAAAGAGCTGTTTTTATCGATTCAGCACAACTTCAATAAATAATCTTATTTTAGAACTCTGTTTCAAAAATTGTACGACATTCATTTGCAGAAAGCGTTGACAGTAATAAATGTACGTTTTTTATAAATCTAATAGTTCTTTGATTCACAACTAAAAAAAAATATATTTTCCTAAATCGTATTTTTTTGAATTGAGTCATCTCTTATCATATAAATTTTTGCAAAAAGACGTTTAATTTACAGAACAAGGACTATAAATGACGTTCTTTCACTGTATAAATACATAATAACCAAAAATTTTTTGTGTATTACAATTTCATATCCAAATTTAAAAAAAAAAAAAAGAGTTTATTAAGTTTTACTATTGTTTGAAGATTCTATATTGCACCTAAAAACACAACTGTTTAGTTGTATCGAAAGTTTCATATGAATCTTTCTCGCTCTCTGTCATTATTGGCAGAGGTGCTGAAGGTGAAGTGTATAAAGGCAAATTTGGAAACGAGGATATTGCGATCAAACAGATACCAATAAAGAAAAACATAACAAATTTTAGTGTATTCAAATTGGACCACAAAAATGTGATTAAGTATCTGTCAGTATTAATTTGTTAGCACAGTCTGTAGTATTTTATTAAGTGCAAAAAAATAATAATAATAACAATTTTATTTTTGTCGTCTTTGATAAAAATTGTATCAACTGTAAAACAAATCTTTTTTCCTCTAGATCTGGTTAATATTCTTTTTTTTTATGTGCTTGTCTTTTTTTTAATACAAAAGCTTTTTGCAGTAATACCTGTACTCACGAAAGATTTTTTTATATTTTAATGGAATATTGTGAAAAAGGATCACTGAATGATCTGATATACAGTGATAGACTGTATTCAAAACAGAACTTCTGCCAATGGTTTCAACAGATTGCAGATGGAATGAATTTTCTACACCAACGTGGAATACCGCATGGCGACTTAAATCCTTCAAAGTAGAATTAACTTTGTAAATTTTTTTCTTACAAACTTGACTGCTGTGTCTTCTTACATATTAAAAATATTTAAGTGTACTTCTCACCAAAGAAAACGTGCTAAAAATTAGTGACTTTGGTATGTTTTGGATGTTGAATGAAGTAAGCAATAAGAAAACCACTTATTATGGTACACCTCGTTATATGGCACCCGAACGAGTTAAAAATGAAAATGCAACAAAAAAAGTAAATTTTTCTTTATTTCTGAGTTTTCGAAAATTTTAACATAACTTTTAAGACAGTATTGTCTCACGATTTATTTTCAGGCTGATGTTTGGAGTTTTAGTGTAACCGTTTGGGAAATTTTAACGAGGGAAATACCATACAAAGGCATTGGACCTTGTCAGGTCGTTTATGGTGTTTTTCTAGGGTATGTTACAACCAAATTAAAACTATATTATTTATTGTGTAGGTTTCAAATACACAATTCTTTCAGTTTGCTGAAATAAATAGAATAAAGAATTTTTACAGAAAACTAAGTCTTCCAATCCCGGATGGATTCCCTAAATGCGTGCAGAAACTGTTGAAAGTTTGCTGCAAAAAACCGAAACAACGACCTACTTTTGAAGAAATTATTGAAAGCTTTTGTAATGAGGTATATTTATTTTTTTTCGACGCAAAAGCTATCAAAAACTTTTTTATTTACGTTAAGGAACTTTACATACTTGCTGTCGTAAGTCTAACTCGTGCTGCACGGAAAACTTTTTTTTAATGAATATACTGTAGGTCAAAGCTGAAATTACTAAAATCTCATCAGAAGACTGGGCCAAACGTTTAGAAGAATGGAATAAATATGTCAAACATGAGCTTGAAAAGCTCGCTGCTACACCTTTCAGCAACGATTTAGACGAATCAAATGTATGTACTGCCAATTGAAGCTTTGATTAACACTAAAAGTTGCTTTTCTTGGTAAATTTTCTTTATAAACCTTTACCGCATAACTGATTAACAGGAAGAAATAAAAGTAAGAAATTTCCAACCAAAATTTTATTTATTTAATACTTGAAAGTTGCAAAAACTTACCGTAATTAAAATGATGTTATTTGTTCCGCTGTTACTGTATCTATTGCTTGCACAATTTATTTCAGAGAGTTTTGACAAATATCTTTAAAAGGTAATAGTGCTTACAGGTTAAAGTCTATAGATTATTTTATTTCACTTTTAAAATGCACAGTTTATAAGTGTTTTTCTGTTTTGACAATATAAATTCTCAAAATTTGTTATTGATAATAAACATTTAGGATGACTCAGTTATTGGTACAGATAAATAGGATCTACAAGAGATTGTCAAGGCAGAGTCCTTCTCGAGAAGCGATAAAAAAATAGCGTATGACGGGTTTATCAAAGAATAAAGTCAACTGAAGAAGGTGAAAGTATATGACTCTTGTTGATTACAAGTACCAGAACATGTGAAATAATATACTACTTGTAAACTTGAAATGTAAATTTCTATACTACATGTATTAGTATCATTCAGTATAAAAAATTTTTTTAACGCATGATTTAACAAAAAAGAAAGTAATTTCAACAACAAAGATTGAAACATATTATCTGCGATAAAATAAGTATAAAAAGTGATAATTCAGATTAAACGAAATAATTATAGAAATTGTTTTTTACAACTTTAAAAAATTTTTCTTTACTTAACAGTCATTTTTGTACTTGCCTGAGAAAACAATTTTTTTAGGTAAGAATTTTAACTTACTAAGCTTAAAAGGTGTGCTTTACAAAATTCAAGCAAAATAGATGCCAATTTTCAATTTTTTTATGACATTGTAGCCATAAAACTTTATCCCCAAATAAAGCGACGCTGTTACATCGTTAATTAAAGTTCTTATTCTAGAGTCTTCAGCTGCAAGAAAGAAACTCAATAATGTAAACTCAAAAATACTAGGATTTTTGAGATAAGTTTTTAGCCTACTATCTTACAAACATCTGAACAAGTGAAAGCTGTAGCATCTGAGCAACAGTAAGTTTTAGGATATTGATGAACTGTAGCGAAAGTGTTGCGGGCAACTGTCGAAGTATTCTTATGAAATCAATTGAAACTGAGATATTATTTGTGGTTATCTGCTGTCGTCATTGTTCATTTAGTACAGAAAAGTTCTAGTGAGATACTGCCCTGTAATTATATGTAATTACTAAATTTGAATATGTGGTTTATTCAGGAAAATTTGACGACGACAGTTTAGGAATACGTAGAAGACTCAATTCTGATTTTCAGAACTTAACTTCTTAGCTAACTTACTCAGGCATTTATATAGGTAGAATAATGATGTATACAAGCTGCTTTGATAATTTCTGTCGTACACTGTAATGTGACGAAAAATACAGTTTTAGGCGTTACACAATTACTCGCTGAAAGTTAGTTGTATTTTTCAGAAGTTTCTGTACTATCAGTTCATTACATTCTTGGTGATGACTCCATTAAACCCTTTGTATAGAGAAGTTAGAAGCTTTAACAGTAGCAACAGCTTTTATGAAACTATCAAATAGAGTTGGAGATCAACAATAATTAAGCAGATGCGTCAGATTTTGAAAGAATAGGAAGTTCCTGATATTTATCAAGCTTTGAGGCACGAAGCAGTACTCATTAGCGCTTTTATTTGACTGGTAAAACGCCTAGCACAGTGCGTCAAAACTGTTAGACACAACTCATATAAAACAACAGATCAAAGTGTTTCGATCTTCTGCGTCTTTTGATATCACCAACGAATACAGGGAAAAAGGTGCTGCAGTTTATGACTATTATTTTATTATAATATTTTATAACAGGTTGTCATCAGGCGCTTGGATGGAGAAGATAATTGAAATTTGTGGCACAAATATAAGTCGATCTGTGGATAAAAAATACTAGATGACTGCAAATTTCGTAGAAACACTTCAAATTTAAGAATGATAATGATATTGAAATTTATTAACCTAAGCAGTTCCTTAAAAAATCTGCATTTAATAGTTTGTTATTACAGACTTTTTAGCTGTTTTGTCACGTTGTATTAAATCATATTAGATAAAATTTCTATTAACTTTGCTCTGACACTACTGTAATCTTTTTTGTAGCTGGTACTTTTGTATGGCAGTTACATATACTTAAGCCATCATAAGCTTTAATTATTTGTCTTAACCTTGACTTTATCACTTGGCATCACTTTGTATCATAAAGTAAAAATTCATAAATATATCTTTCTTAGGTGACAACTAGTACTGTTTATTTACTTATCTGCAACCTACTTTATGCTTATAAGTAAAAAACTAAAAGTTATTCAGACTGCACCTAAAAGATAATTTTAAGTATGCTAAGGGAAACTGCAATATAATAATAGACCTTAAAAAATCAGTTTTATTTGTTATACTTTTAGGACTTTATTCGTTGACTAAAATTTTATCAGTTTAGTGCTTCTAAACGTGACTTTTATGACAGTGCAGATTTTAAAAAAACACGTTGAAAAGAAAACAGAAAGCTGTTACTGAACTAGCTGTATACGTCGGTGTTATCAACTTAAATAACCGTTAGTTTTTGAGGGACTGGCTTTTTGTCTTATTTTTTTTTTTTCAAATAGTTCCAAATAACGAAGTTTTTGATTGAAAATTTCAATTGAAAAAAGTACGGTCAGTTATATCTGCAATTCTGTTAGTAATTTAAAAACGATAGGTGAAGTGATAGCTTCTTATTCAGAACCATTAATTCAGCTCTGATCAGAATTTTTAAATGACTGTTTAAAAATGTTCAAACCGTCAAATTCACTAAAATTTGCGATTTTTGAGATATAAAATAAAAATTTTGTCAGTTTCTTGAGTGACAGTTAGATTCTTAAACAATATGCACATTTCAGCAAAAAAAAATTGTTTGAAGTGTTTCATAGTATTTCAGTGGATTAAGCGTCTATTTTGATGTCTTTCAAAAGTATCAAAAATTACAAAAACTTCCTGGTACTAACTGCAACAATGTCAATATGACTAACTGTTTCTAATCAAAAATTTTAAAATTAAACTTTTCAAAAAATGGGTTTTTTTTGTGTATTTCAGTCTTGAGACATGCAGTTTCATAGACTATCTAAGAGGTTTTGACAGCATCAACGACTGAACAGTACCTACCATAAACAATTTTAGACATTTAATAATTCAACAAAAATTGATGCTGCACCTGGAAATAAATAATGGTGCTATAAATTTCTCGAGCTTTTTGTCTCACTACACTTCTCTCCTTTCGTTCGCCGTGTGTCTGAGAGCAAAAAATAATTTTTAAAGTGCGATGCATTTTTTTTATAATTAATTCACCAAAACAGTATGGTATTTTAATGCTTTTTTTTTTCAGAAGGTCCTACTGATATGATGCTGTAGATGGAGACTTTGATATCTGTAAAAAAAAGTCTTCTTCTAAGAAGAACTTTATTATCAGGTTAAAACGGTGAGACATACTACGGTATACTGTTTAAGTGATAGACAGGAGAGCAGAGTGCAAAGTGTCATGTGGTTCCTGTAACTTGTTAAGGCTTTTCTTTGCAAGACCGGCTGCAAATAACAGCACTATATTTGCCTGTAACCTTACTGTTTTAGAGCACAACAGCGTAATTTATGTTACTGGGTCGATCGGAATCAACAGAATCAACGTTGATAACCCGATTTTTTTTATTCCTAATGTTCTCTTGCGATGCAAGTGGAATGGAAAAAACGAAAGAAAAAAGTAAACATGTTCAGGAAAGCAAGATGAAAATTAATCGTTTTCCGCTAATGCCAAAGCGTTTAAACCGACTTGAAAATACCTGTCTGCACTTTGTGGATGAAAAAATTTCAAAAAACGTTTTTAAATGTTCTAAAAAAAGTGGTATACAAATATTTGCATTATGCTAATAATATCTGCACTTTAAACAGTTTTCTACGAAAGACAACAAAATAGAAAAAGAATGCTACTTTAACTGAACATCAAAAAAAGCATTAACAAAATAAAATTGATGCTGTATAATGCGAAAGTTAAAAATACAAATTTTGAAATTTCACTTAAGCTTTGTACAAAAACCAAAATTTGAAGAAAGAAAAAAACACCAAAAATAAGAAAATAATGATGCAAAAATAACAAAACAATGTAATTCATTTGAATGAAAATGTAAAACTTCTTCTGTTCTTCGTTTTTTTCTTTTCCTACACACATGGCCAATATTTGGCTAATTCGTTAAATTGTAATGGGAGAAAAAAAAAGTCGAAGCAGAAACAAATAAATCAGAAGAAACAAAAAAAATTTTATTTTCACATAAGAAATTTTA
>UXUI01007166.1:34796-44929 GCA_900576705.1 Enterobius vermicularis | reverse complement strand
TTTTTTTTTTTTTTTTTTTTTTTTTTTTTTTTGGAGATTTAGGTTCTTTTTTATTGCAGAATTGCCGAGAGGAGTTGCCAGGAAAAACTTGCGCGCGAAAAATTTGTTGGTGTGAACTCTCAGAAGACACAGTTAATGAAAAAGCATCACAAAAGAGCTTCTTTTAAAAACTCATCGTCGTGTGTAAGGTAAGAATATTTGTTGTAAGTGGCGTGAGCTAGAGAAACTTTGGCCCACATTTTGTTCGTAATTTTGGCGGTAGATCTTACCATTTCAGCAATGCGCCAGCGGTTACTTCAAATTCTTGTGGACATTTGGAGTCGCACAAATTAATAAAAAACAGTATGTTTGAAATTGTTTTTTTTTTAAATGAATTTTTCTGCTGAGTAATTGAAAGAATGTCATATGTTTTAAGATATTTTTGTCGACATGTATCCAAGAGATGGGCAAGAAGCTTGTTCTTGTAAGAGTGGCTGTTGCGGTTTTGGTGACCGATGTGTGAATAGGTATGTTGATGTTCAAGTTTTTCAAGTTATCGGTCTTCAAGGGACTGCAGATGTGATCAGTTGATTATAAGAATTCAGGATGAGGCGTGTAGAGTGTACAACTCTTTGTCCTAGAGGAAAGTATTGTTCGAATAAGAGGATTTCAAGACGTGAATGTATCAATGGACTAGAAAAGTGCGAAAATCTTACTGGTGGTGGTTTAGGAGTGCGAACTTGGGAGCAAGTTGAGGAGGGACAAGTCAGTGCTTCGTAGTTGCCATATAACTTGTTCTAAATACAGTTCATTCTTTTGAATCGTAATTTTTTTAGACACACTTAAGTTACAATGTTTGTTTTAAGTTTATTTGCGAATTCAATGGGGAAATTGTGTCAGCAGATACGTTTGCTAGACGTAGCAAGTTGTATGAAAGATCAACGAGCTGTTTCGCTGTCGAATTGGATAAAAATTTTGTAATTGACGCATATCGGAAAGGCAGCATTGCAAGGTTTATTAATTCTTCTTCATCCCCAAATTGCGAAATACAACAGTGGTATGTTTACAAGTTCACTGTTACTTTTTTTCTTTTATTTATTTGTTTATTTTTTGAAATAGCGATTTGAAATTCTTTTTCGTCTTTTTTATTATTTCAAGGCTGAATTAGCTTGAAAACTAAGTTTTTGCTGTCGGGAAGAGTTTTTTAAAGTAGCCAGAAAATAGATTCCTAGGGGCTTTTCAGGTAGCGGAGGTTATTCGCCAGCCTAATATTGCTTATTGTTTATGTTACCAGACAGTTTAAAATGAGTTTATTGGTTTTAGGTTCTAGTAGGGACTAGTTGTATCGTGGTTTTAAGCCTACCTAAATGCTCCTTTGGCAAATAGGGAAGTAACTTAATAATGAAATCGAGGCCTTCAGTCTTCACCAGTCAATTCAAGGTACGTGGATGGTTTTCCAAGGGTTGGCGTGTTTGCGACGAAGAAGATTTTGAAAGGCGAGGAATTGTTACTAGATAGCAGTAAATGTGCCTGGAATACCGAGGAAGCTGGAATTTATTCATCAAAAAATATGAGTCACGATGGCAGCCGTTGTTTGATAGAACCTGTTTCCAAAAAAGAAAAGAGATTTTTTGGTGAGGTGTTACTGAATTCAGAGATGATGGAGAGCAGATATATTTAAAAAATGCCTTGTTTATTACTGCTGCATAGTCTTTGATATTTTATTTTTTAGTAGTTCTGCTTCTTCTTTGCTCTTTGTAAGTCTTGCAGACGATATTCTGGTATAGGGAGTTATATTCTTCTTAAACGTCATTCAAATTAGCCAAGGTGCAAAAAATTACAACAGGTTATTTCAGGTGCAAAGTGTAGTAAGGAGCGACAGAAGACAGGAAATGCTGAGCATCTGTTGGTTATACGTGGTTATTGCAATGAAGTTTTGGGTGTTTTGTCATCCTTCGGGACGATGTCAAAGAGACAAATAGCAGCAGTTCAAGCTTCGACAAATTCGCTATTCATACAGTCTCCTAGGGAAAAACAGGAGTTCATTTTAAAAGCGGTGGAGAATGAACTTCAAAATGCCTTCAATATGGTTGTAAAACACTCAGATAAGAAGAAAGTGGAAATTTTAAGGACAAAGATTTCTGCCGTAAAGTCAAGCTATTTTTACCGGTTGAAGAAACTCGGCTCGTTGCCACAGTCTTTTGGTGATAAGTCGGTCACAAACAAGAAGAAGTTACCTGCTCATCGGATCCTTACAGCTACTACAGATTTGTCATACCTTGATGGAGAGGTAAGGATCAATCATTTGTTTTTATGTCAGACTGTTTCGCTTTGACTTAGTCCCTATTATTTGATTTTACTTCAGTACGGGGTGGGACAGTAACCTTGAAGCCTTGTTGTTGAGCGTCAACACTTTTTTAACGATTAGAGTTCACATCTGAACTTTATTTGATTTCAGGTTCCTGTTGGGTCGTATGACCCAGACGACACGTCTAATCTTACTTCTGCAGAAGCTGATTCGGACTGCGTTAGATGCATTTGTGGCATCACTGATGATGACGGATCGATGATACAGTGTGACAAATGTCATTTTTGGCTACATGATGACTGTGTTTACTTTACCAAAGGTTCAGATGAGAATGTTGTAAGTGTTTTCTCCACGTTGTATTTGTTTCATTATAGAATTTTTTTTCACATAGAATTTTTTTTTATAATTCGGGACCTAAAATGATGCATTTTCACTTTGGACGTTTTTTAAATACACTTAGGAGTTCACTTGCGATTTCTGTAAGAACAGTGGCAGACGGACACCTGCTGTCAATATTCCTCTGCATCCTCAACCAGATATCAAGTTAGCAGGTTGTACATACTACAGAGCTTTAGTGAATGCAAGAAATATTCAAGTTCGCCTTTACGAAACTGTTTACACCCAAAAACTGCCGAATGATGATGTAAGTATTACTTGAAGTAGGTTACGTGTCTTTTTCATCAGAATTTTCATTCAGTCTGTGCAGATTATGAGATTGGTTTCAGCATAAAGCGGAATTGAAGTGCCTGACTGAAACTGCTAAGGAGTCATGTAATTCTTCTGAAACTGCTTCTCTGCTCCCTTTTACACAAAAACCAGTGGAGTTGGCGTTTCAAAGTGCTTCCTTTTCTCGTCGAGATCTTCGTTGTTTTCGCGTCGAGCGTTTGTTTATTTCACCTGAAGGACATAAATTTGTTTTTGGGTCACACTATGCAAGACCTCACGAAGTTTATTGTGAGCCTGGGCGAGTGTTTCACAAAAATGAGGTGACAACAATTTTGTTTTTTTAAGGCTCTCTTTCTTAACTGTAGCTTAACACCGCTAAATTTTTAAGTTGTTTGCCACTTCAATGTTCGACACCTTGCCGCTAGATGCCGTTGTCGGTCGCTGTTTGGCTTTGGAGCCGCGAATTTACTGTCTAGGCCGCCCTAAGATGCCTCACTACAATGAAGCAGTAAGGATCCATGCGTTTGTGCCCCATAAATTCTTCTAATAGCTCTAATTCTACTTAGAATTAGTTTCATTTGGATGTAAATTTATTGTTTTTCAACAGAGTCGTTTAGGATGTTTATTTTTACGAGTTCCAACAGACAGGAAGAAATTCGCGGTATTTTGAAAAAATACCATCAAGGAATTATTATTATGTTAATACAGGTTCACACAACTTCATTTACTTCCCAAAACCGCTTCGTTTGGAACGAGATTTTACGGTTTGTGCTTGCCGGGTTTTCTAACTAGTTCAATTTTTTTACTGAGACTTCAAATTTAGCAAATATTCAGCCTTTCGTAATTGCGAGTTCAAGCCACAGTGGTCCATCACGTCCTAACGAGCAGCCACCGATATCTCCGAGAGTTTCAGCAGCGAACGCAAGGCGAAACAAAAAGAGCAAAGCAGCCAGATTAGAAAATCTCGTTCAAAAGTTAACATCCCAAACCACGTGAAGCCACTGCCCATACTCTGTATGAATGGCGCATTGCTTCTTCAGTTAAAAGACCTGTGGATTATTTAGCACTCAAAAGTCTATTTTCTCATCCGTTATTAAATTTTTCTCAAAACGGGTTTCTAAGTTTTGCGCCCTGCTCTGAATCTTTGTGATGTCGTTCTTTTTCATTCATGTGATTCCCATTGTCCTGTGCTGGAAATTTTTTTCTTCTGCTTAAATTATGCTCTAGAATTCTGTTCTCACGCAGGTAACGTTTGGCGGAAGTCAAGCAGATTCATAATGTTCGCTTTGATCCTTTCGCTTGAGCCTGAGTTTGGCCAATGAAATTGCTTTTTTTGTGTAGTTGATTTTCCAGGCGAGTGTGAGTTTTTTTGAGCGCGATGCTTTAACCAATTTTCTGTTGTTTACACTCGTCTCATGTTATCCTGCAGGTAGGTTGGCCGCTATAGATCTCCCTACCAACAGTTGTTCGAAGAATTCCGCATCACAGAGGGCTTGAGGTTTGAATACGACGGGAGACCAGGCCTCATGGCTGTTTCACTCGGTCTAGTTGGGGGGGTAACACCCGATTGCTTGTTGGTAGCAGAGTTCCCATACGGTTTATTAGCTGCCGCTCGTTCTATTCTGTGACCAGAAAATGTACTTTTGCGAAGATGGGGTGCTATTTTTTCGTTGTTCTTTCTGGAGGGAGTGGCGGAGTTGCGTTTGTACTTTTGCTTTACGAATAAACTTGGCAGTTCAAGTTGCGGTCCAATGGTCATTGGCTCCAGCCGGTTAGGAAATTTTATTGGATTTGGTCATAAACAAAGGAACTAATATGTTATTGAGTTGAGATGTCAAGAAACTCTTGAAATGCTGGGACGGCTTTTGTTGGCCGCCTATCGCTGGTCAGTGCTGCATACTGCAGGACTGGGCTACTAGTCGTCATTAGGCTCTCGGACAAACTTCGTGTTGAATGCAGTGAAGCGTTCCAACATGTCTTTCGTAACAGCTGGCTGAAGGAGTGTCGTTGTTTTGAAAAAATCTGGTACTGTCGGGGCTTACACTACAAGAACAACAGAGTTATTTGAAGTGGTAAGTAGCAGGTTTTTGACCAATTCCACTTCCAGGAACGATGCGAGTCCCGGCTGATTTCAACAATTCCATTGCGTATTAGGTGTCAGCAGGCTTACGCATGTTCTAGAACAATTTGGTACGTAATCTGCAGCAGGTAGTTTGATTATTCCCAAGTAGTTCATTAACTAAGAAAGGTCAGTCATTTTTTGCTTCCTGTATCGCCTTTGGTGGTAGCGTGATTCTTGAAAAGGCACACATTGCCCCTTGGACTGGGTTGCATTCTATCCTTTCTACTGGGCTGTAAGTTTCTTGAACCAGTTTGGTACGGTCTTTCATCGGTCCAAGATGGCATTTTTCTTCTGGAAATGTAATTTGTGAGCCGCCAAAATCCGATTTGATTCACACGTGAAAAACAAAAACTGTCTTTTCCCTTTTGAGGACCATGGCTTTGCCATGGTCGTCAATTCAGTGGTCATAAGACAGATCACCTTTTCTTGGTAGGTTAACAACGCAGGCAGCAATCGCCTATGTAAAAGAAAAAAAGAGACGCACAAGTGCGATAGCGTCGAAAAGCAGCAGAAAAGCCAGAAATTGCTTAATCGAGTATTCCGAAAGGGTTTTAACCTTCCAGGAAGATGTTCAGTTGGCGGAAGAAACTATTTTGATCTAGCAAAGTAGAAGAAAATTTAGCCGATATCTTCTTTTCAAACTGAACAACACTTGCCTTCATAAAAAAGCGCTTA
Organism: Enterobius vermicularis; assembly: GCA_900576705.1. Classification (NCBI taxonomy): domain Eukaryota; kingdom Metazoa; phylum Nematoda; class Chromadorea; order Rhabditida; family Oxyuridae; genus Enterobius; species Enterobius vermicularis. The sequence continues at coordinate 39,179 of UXUI01007166.1, read as the reverse complement.
TATTAAATGATTTTCAAAAACTACTCCAAATGAGGTACACTTATGCTGGACATTAATTTTTTAAAACTGGAATGCGCAAACCCTCTCCATAAATGTTGTCCTGCTATACCTTAAATGTCAAGAAGTATGGGAACTGGCAAAATGACAACAGTTAACGACTGGAAATAAAAACCGTTGGATATCAAAAACAAAGTAATAAAGTCTTAATTATTTTCAAAAAAGGGACAGTTACTGACTGACTGGCGAAGAAAACTGTAAACCGCGTCTGTCATAAGGAAAAGTTTGCGCCCGGAAGCAAACTTCACGATTTGTTCAATGTTTTTTTTTTTTCGATAAAACTTGGCCTAAAATGAGTAAAACTGTCACCAGACGTTTTATTTTCACCATACGGATGGCTCCGCACTCTACAGAAATATATCCAAAAGTGCATATTTTAATACCTGTTGGATTTTCTGGATTAATAACACATAGACCTAGCACGTCTGTCTGTGTTGATGTTCTTTCAATGCACTTTCTAATTCTTTAGCTTCGAGCCCCCAACCGCTGTCTTCGTCTAAGTAGTATCTTACCTAAAGCGACAAGTGAGATTTTAAACTTTGACTGCTTAGAAGCTGACCGGGTGGCGACTAGAACCGTCAGGAAACTAAACCAATAATCCCCTAAAAAATTAATTTGGAATCCTAAACCATAGAAAAAAAATAAAGTAAAGATAAGCTTGAATATATCTGTCCAAGTTCATACTCCTTTACAGTAGCAGAATACAAAAGGTACTGTGGGATGGGAATCATTATACCAGCCGGTTTTGATGTTTTGCCATTAATGGACAGTTTTAAGACGTTCTTAGATGGCTTATGTAAAGGTAGATTTAAAAAAAAAAGTTTGATTGCTGAGAATTAAGAGTTAAGTTTTGAAAAAAAAAAAAGAAATTCAGGTCTTATTAGGCAATGTGGATTGCGACATGAAAACTCGCTCTAATGCTTTCTGATGCTCAGCCAAAAAGTAATTATAATTTCTGGGTCAGACGAGATACTTCTATCACGTAGCTTTATTCAATAGGCAACATGTTTCAGGATTATATCGATGCCCATATTTTAACTAGAAAGTAAAAACTGATATTGTATTGACAAATGAAATAACGTTCCAATTTACAAGGTAAAAATGAAACTTACGGAAGTTTTTGAAATCAGCGAAAATGCTTAAGATAATCTGGTTCGGAGAAAAAGAAATCCACTGGAGAAAACTGCGGAACAGAAGAAACAGCAAATTAACCAACGCTGTGTCCACCGCGGTCACCTAGAATAGTCCTTGCATGGTCGACGACATCACCAGCATAAGTATTTTATCCATCAACAACGAATTAGGCAGGCAGATAAGACCTGAAACAGCGTCGTGAAAGAAAAGCGAATAATTACAGCGAACTAAGCATGGAAGAAATACGCCAATAAGGAACTTAAGAAAGATGTACCTCTCGAAAAAAAGTGATGGGCTTTTGTTCCGTAGCAAGGGCATCCCTAATATTTGCTTTTATTACGTTTTTAAATGGTTTCCTAACTCTCTGCAAAAAATGACATCGTTTGTCATAATTCTCTAACAGAATTAGCAAGTCATCTTTTTTAGAATTACAAAACAAAGACCAGATTTTAGCAAGTTTCTTCTCTAGTTCAACAGCACAAATAACCATTGGACCTCTAACAGCATATTCCACAATCAAGAAGTTTGGATTGAGGTTTTGCATGTTTAAGATCTTGTTTGCATGCGATGAGCCCATTCTTACAGGAATTCGCAGACCCTCATGAAGTATTCTTGTAATTGAAGTTGTAGCTGTATGAAGTACTGATTGGCTGTTCATTCTGGAATCAAGTAGTGACTGATTTTATAAATAGAAACTTTGTAGTCTTAAAATCTTCTAGAAAGATACACTATAATTTTTATGATAGCATACACCAGATGGCAGAAGACATTGAAGCGGAGAGAAGCACCAGTAACGTGATGAACTGATGGAGCTTCTGCATGGAAAGCATGTATATGGAAACAAGGTCAAAAAGTTATCATGAAAATTAAACGAGGAAGACGGTTTCAGAACAGTTAGTGCTGATACGCATTCGAGGGAAGAAGTATAAGAAGTAAGCCGTAATGAAAAGAATTTGATCAAAATGGGACCAAAACCAGACCTCATAACTGAATCTTTTCACCAATGTATCACGATCAAGCGTTATATCAGCATGGGTCCTTAAGGCTGGGTGCTTAAGGGAAAGAGCTGCTGAATGTTAGCAGTAGCTGAAACATCAGAGTTACAGGAAATTTGCTAATAATTGTTGTCTTTCATATCCCAGTAAAGGTTTAGCAAAACTGGAGAGTTAGCTGACATTTAATCCAAAAAAGCCAATCACATTAACAAATACCTAAAAGCCGTCAAGGAATCAGCCTTCCTCAGTCCCTTTCATTAAACTTAACCCCTTTTCTCGCCCTTCCAATGGCCTATAGTTTCACTGTAATAGAAAAAGTAACACTGCCAATGCAAATGAAACTACTATAAATGAAAACAATGATCAGTAAAAACTAAAAATGCTAACGGAAAAGTAAAATCAGAAAAGTCATTAAGTAGTCTTAGCCTGCAGTTACCGCAGTACCGCTTTGTTGGCTTCAAAAACATACTAATTTACCAGCTTCTAAGTGAGAACTAAATTTTAAAAAAAAAAGATATAACAATCATAACAGTTTTGATCTCTCATAGAGATAAGGCAATGCCTCGTAGGCTTTCAATGGTATCTTTTAACGCAAGAAAAGCCATTTAGTAAAAGGACTATTCTGCCTTTTACTAGCATTAATAATTTATAAGAGCTGCAGAATTTGAAGTTGACCACCACCACCCTTTGTCTGACATTCCACGCCTCGCATCTCCTGAAGCGACTCATTTCTGTGGGGTTAAACAAGAACCGTTTTTCTCCACATCATGAGAGTTTGTTCAGGGCAACCTGTTTTACTTCAAACTTGAGTATTTAAACACTTTCTGTAACAACTACTTCGTGACTTACCTCAAATTACGGTGTTTTTCGTAGCCATGACGTGACGTCTTTGATTCCAACCGTCTTTTACCACCATGCCGTACTTCTCACTGATTCTTCTGCCTTCCTATTGTCGCGAAAAGTTTAATCCATCCGCAGTGTCTCACTGCTAATTATCAATCTCTTACTTCGTGGTACAAATTTTCAACGACACAGAAGGACTTCATAGTCGAAGTGTGACGCGCCGTCAACGTGCTTTCTCAACTGCAGCAAGCCCCAACAACATCAAAGTACACTCTCATCGCAACTTGCGTGGAGGGAGGGACTTTTCGGCGGCCTTCCTCCAACCATATATGAAGCCGTCATTTCAAAACAGCCTTCTTATATATAATAATAAGCTTTATATTCCATTCTTGTAGTGTTTGTTTTTGCACTTTACGAAGATTCTGCCGGTAAATCTTTATGGAGAAAAGAAAACGGAGCAGTTCATTCTAGACAATACCAACTCATTTCAGACTATAACTAATGTTCTAAGCGCACCTCTTCATATTTCTTATCTGACCATTCCCGGCAATAGGCTCCAAATTATGGCAGTATTATGGCAGTGTTGAAAGTTTAGCTTTCGTGAGTAGTGGCTTACAGCAATCGTGAATTTTGAAACCCTAGCGCAACCGTGAAGGACTGGCATCATATAGTATTGCAACTCGTCCTGAAAATGATTCTGTGACATCAAAGAATTTAATTAGCTTTGATATTAATCATAAACTCTGTGCCTGTATCAGTGATTTTTTTGCTGATTTGGATTTTAGAAATTGTTTTTCATTATTCTGCAGTATTAAAGTCACTTAAATGCATAATCTTTTAAAAATTTGAAATGTTAACACAGCCGTTGATTTGAACAGGCCGACTTATAAGCGTCTGAATAAAGGTACTGTCCCTACTCGTCGTGACTATAGCGAAAAAAGTGCAACATCTTTATTTGCAGGTGAAAGTAATTTTTTGAAGCTTTTACCGTAACTCGAAACATGTTATCTTCTAACTTATATCTTCGTTTTAATCACTAGATTTTTCACTTAGCTGGAGAGGTCCAGTTGATCATTTGTTTTTAAAAAGGCGAAAATGAAAAGGTTTCTTCGAAGACAGTTGAAAGTTGAAGTCACTGTAGCCTAATGCAACGACATCGCCATGTCTGTCTAAAAGATAAATGTTCTTGAAAATAGTAAAAAAAAAAACGTTTTTTTTTTTTTTTTCAATTGATTTTTCATGCTGTATTTCTTTATGTGCCTTTCTTCACATTCATCTCTCCTAACTCACTCTTTTCACTCCCTCGCTGAGGGCATTTCTGTTACACCTTCACACTGTTTGCACTTTTCGTCTT
>UXUI01007166.1:15394-26893 GCA_900576705.1 Enterobius vermicularis | reverse complement strand
AAAAAAAAAAACTATTTCTTTCGTCGATTTCTGTCAATAGATTGTACATTTTTATCTCATTTTACATCAGACAATAAGTTTTTATCGGTTATTTTATCCGACAGAAACCGCCCTGGTATTTGAAATAATTGAAGCGTTTGACTTTTCAAGCTACTTCTTTCACAGTACACGTAAAAGCAACAGTAACATAGCTCGCACATTCTTTTTTTCAGATTTCAAAGGTGTTCACAGTCTTGATTACCACAATTTCTGCAGACAACGAAAAACATTCATGTGACTGAAATTATAACAGTTGCTAAACGGCTAGGAACAGTTCACGGCGACGAAAATTAGCCTGGTGGGTCATTTGAAAGGAATTTTCTTATTTCATTAACTTTCAACTATGACCAGTTTCCCATTACCTTGAAATATATTATACCTTATGCTTCTAACTTTAGAACGCTGTTGTGATTTTTGACAGATATCAGAAACATCTGCTAAATATAAGCAACTATTTTAACAAATATTATGGCAAGCGTTAGTGACTTAATTATTAATTACACATGGTTTTTTGGATCCCCAAATTTAACACTCATGAACATTACACAAACGAGAGGAATGAATCACTAAACCAGAGCTTAACAGTGTTCCAACTAAAGGGTCTTCGCCAATACGACTATAAACACTGGCGGCCTTTACAGTCGATGTATGTCAGTGAACTAAACGCATATATTTACAGTGTCGCAAGTATTAAGCCGGTAATGGATGGTCAGTAGAGCATAACTGTGCATATACTGACCTTATTCACATACAACAAACATTATTTTGACCTTCGGATAGATTCTTTGCTAGCTACAAATTTTAGTTTTTTCCCGATTAATTTCTTTACCAACCGCTTAAGTCAGCACAGGGTTTGATAAATTAAGAGTCTCGTCTGTTTCCCATGGCACCCTTCACCATAAAATAATTCAACGCTGTTTTTTTTTCCGTATCATTTATCGATATTTATGAACGTATTTGAAATTTGTCTGAAAATGTGTCTATATACAGATATAAAACGTTTTGTTCTCCTAAATTAATTACGACACTTAAGAGTCTGATGTAAGATTAATTGTTATCAATAGACGAATGATACCTGCAGTTGAAAAACTACATTTAAATTTAACGCTTATAAACACTACACAAACAAGAGGATAAGTGGCTAAACCAGAGCTTATCATTATGTACATATATATTCACCTCACTTACTTGCAACCATCTGCTCAATATATGATATACCTCACAAAAGTTTTAATTTACTCAACACCTCAAATGGTGACCAGAGAGTGATGAGCAAAGCGTAGGTGTAAGAAAAGATTAAAAGTGACTGCAAATAATGAAATCAAGCCCATCATTTTTGCTTTTGAACTCCACTACAACGTTAGTTTTTTTAAGGAAATGTAAAACAACGTTTTCTAAATTATTTAGCGTCTCTCTTATTTATTCGACAAAAACGTTCGATCTGTTATCACAGAATCCCAGGAAATGACCAGCATAGCCGTTACAGGTAACGATTTGACTGTAACAGTTCAATACCGTATAGATGATCACAAGAAGTGCATTTATAGGGGTAAAAAAAAGTATTTCTTTGAAACTTGAGTCATTATTAGGGCAAAGTAAATGCGACTGCGAAGACGATAAGCAGAATGCTAGGGTTTGGTTACAAAAATAGGTCACCTTCTACGAGTAATGTTACAGAACTTAGTTTCCTAAATTCTTTAAACTTACATAAACCAGAAAAAGTAATTTCTAATTAACTTACATTTCGCCACAAAAAATAGAGAAAACCTTTAACGTTATTTAAAAGTGACAGGCATCATCAAAAATTTAAGCAAACAAAAGTAGCAGAGAACAGGTAAGCGTTGTTTTTTTTTTTTCAACCGAATAAACAAGCACTTCTGTACTGACGACTTCAGAGTCTTCTTACTCAACTAGATTTTTGTTCAATTATTTCTACACTTAAACAAAGACAGAAGTATAGAACAGTGTTAAAGTGAGTAAAAATTTTTTTCACCTTCTTTTTCGTCTACTCATCCCTCTCCCTCTCTTTGCCTTTCCTAGTATGCCTTTTTTTCACACACTAGTCACCGATTTAGTACGACACGACTAATCTGTTGAATGTTTTTTTTTTTGTTTAAATAAACTGCCCGAAACAAAATTTGTTTTCTCGTCGTTTGAAGAATTTGAAACAAATCAATAAGTTTCTAGCTGCCGAAGAGAAAGTCGGTTGTGGTTAGGCCAATAAAACCGCGTTTTAGTCCATGCTTAGGATTGAAAATGAATAAGTGTGAAGGAATGAAGCGACGAGAGAATTTGTGTTGAACAAGAAGCACCTTGGAATATCATTTCTCCAACTTCTTTATTTCTACTTTATTCCTTCAAACTAGCTATCCCCTAGTTCAAAAGTGTTGGTATTATAAAATGACCAAGCAGAAAAAGTGAGTTTTCTAAAACAACGTAGTAGAGACTGACTATCGTGTACAGTGTCGTAAGCAAGAAGTTGACGATAAAAGCAGAGGAAGATAAGTAGCGGGAACGAAACGACGACGAAGTCGAGTTTGTGTAGAAATGTGAAGATTTTAAGGGCGGAGAATGGTTTTTGGAAGCCAGCAGCGGCCGTTTAGAATAGTGGCAAAAATGTAATTTTTGGGCTATCGCAGTTAAATATCTGCCGTTCTTTAGTTCACCACCAAAATGTTTCTTCAACGTTAATAAGCGGCTGAAGTCGGCGTCAACCTCGCTACTGCTATTAGTTGATCGGCCAGCGCTGTGAAACCAACCAGGCAGCCGGCCACCTCACAGATCGAGTAGTTATACAGACGGTAATTGGTGCCTTCATAAGCCTAGGTTGACCTAAAAATTACCACTGAATGAGGCAAGTCTAAGCTTTCTAACTAATATCAGCGATTTTGGTGACGGATAAAACAAGTGTGTTGCAGTGTGCCCACAACATCTGTCTGCTTCTATTTAAAAATGCTCCTGAATCTATCAGCTTCACCAATAGCCGCCTAACTTTATTTAATCTTATGGCAAATTTTTGGTTTTTATAGGGAGCACGTTGCTGTTTTGATTCGTGTAGCAGTTCTGTCGGAAGAAATTACATCACAACCAATATGCTTTGCTTCAGAATTTCAAACAAACTTCATAACCAGGTAAATTCCAGCGTGTTTACACTAGTGCTGTTCGTCTATAATTTTTTGCGATTCTAAATTATCCAAACAGAAACACCATAATGGTTTGTTTTTTTTTTCTTTTTTGATTGTAGCTAGTATGGTGGGACATACGTATTTATTGCTGATACATTGACTTTATCGGGTGTTTCTAACAGTGTTTGAGAAATGGTCAAAAAATAGACCTTGTTCGTCAAAGCATTTTCGTTTCTTGAGTATTTTCTTCTTTTCAACTTACTTTCTTTTAAAAATTAGAACTCTGAACAAACAGACAAAATTTGCAGATTTTTGTGCAAATGAATCAGTCGCCTGTATGTTGATAGGTTTTTCAACTGGTCTTAGTTCTGTCTTTTTCATGTTGTTTTCTGTTTTCACTTTCGTTTTCATTTTTTACTAGTTCCACTTTACAAGACTTCAGGTTATGTGGAAAAAGTAAGTACAAATAGAACAAGTGTTTGGGACATGATTCTTGAAATGAACTGGATGTTTTAAAATTAAAATAATTTCAAAAAAAAGCAGTTTTTTTGTTTTGCAGACTACCCAACCTTTGGAATACGAAAGACCGGTAAAAAAAAAGGTATCTTTTTCAGTTTTCTTTGTTAACAATTTCTGATTTGAACGTCTTTAAAAATCTAAAGTTTTTGAGTATTCAAGTCTCTACTGTTTAACGCACAGTCGGCATTGAAAATTCTGGAATGGCCTGGTTAGCATTTGATAAGGGAAAGTTTCACTATGTTAGCACTGTTGCATTTACTGCGCAGAAAAAATGAGTCATTTTACTGAGCTCTTGCTAAATTTAGCTGCCGATATGTTGCTTTCTAACGGCGCGACTGGTCAGAGGAACAGAAGAACAGCTAAAAAGTTTGCCTGGTAGTCAACGACTGGCACAATTTATAGGTTGTTGTAACAACAGATTACCACCAGTTACGCCTGTAAACAGTCAGCTAGCAGCTTAAAAATTCTAAGTCAGCCAATTTGGTTCACGTTTGCTATGCTGTTTGCTCTTAGCATTAGTAAATCACTTTTTTGGCTGCCTAATCCTACTTCGTTGTTTTCATTGACTTATATTTTTTCGGTTGTAAAAAAACCATGGAAAGAAACTTTCATGAAAATATGTGTAAGAATTGGTGTACAGAACGAAGGAGGAACTCCTGCTTAGCACTTGGTGCATCTTTGGGACAGATAAATGCACTGCTGAAAACATTTTTGGCATAGTCCCTTTGGTATCTTCAAAAAAAATGTTCAATGTGGTTATTAAATTGAACCTGAGAAAAGGAGAGAAAGATTTGTTAGTGTCATTTTTAGTTTCAAAATAATCCTTCTTATTTTTGCTTTTTTTTTCTTTTGGAAAAAATCAAAACTTCTTTGGTGGCTTTTTTATGTTGCTTTCAGGAGTTTTTAACCCATAAGTAAAATGAATTGATTTTAATTTTTATAAACGAAAAAAAAAGGAAGAATTTTCTTAATTTTTTTTTAATTTTATTCAGAATATGAAAGGAAGGACATATTTTTGAAGGAGGTGGTAGCAACTAAGCATATGCAGTATATGCATTTAGTAGGACTGTAAAAAACATAATCTATTCTGCTGGAATGGACTGACTATGACTTAAAATAACCTAAACCAGAAAAGGTATTGAGAAAAAAAGCAGTAATTGTAAATCGCTAGTTGTAAAAGTGAACTTCTTTAACCAAGTTCCTTTTACGCGAGTCTACTATTTTGTTCGATCCTCCCCCTGCGTTTTACAGTGACAGAATATGGTGCGATCGGAAATTCAACTACTGAAAAGTTTTTTCGATTTGTGCAACATTTGACACACCAAACTGCTGAGTATCTTGGTTTCTGCATTGGTACATTCGGAGTATAACTTATGACAGACTTTTTTCAGCAGTCCATCAGTTATTCCATCTGATTTACAACATTTTTATTCATCGCAGGTCTATCTATTTTTTGTACTTATCAGGGATAAGTGACTTTAAGAGAACATGTATAATATCAAAGCACTGAAGAGTGAACAGCAAAAAATCTTTTACTTTTTTCAAGTTTACAAAGTCAGACGATAAAAATGAGCTAAAAGGCGATGTTTTCCTTTCCCGTTTTTTCCTTTGGTTCAGAATAATTGCTGCTTATCGAGCAACAGCAGTGGTTTTTCTCACTGAAATTCAAACAAGACGAAATAACAAAAATTTCTATGCCAACAATAAGCCCGAAAATTCTTATTTTTATCACCCAAACCAACTTTGTAATTATTTTCAATTTAATTTCTTTTAAACAGTGATTCGTTTAACAAGAAAGAAGTACAGCCCTTTTCATTAAATTTTTAAACTTACTTCAAATCTTTCTTTAGAATTATAGAGAGATCTTGACAACGTATTTCCAGCTGACGATGTACTTTCGGTTTTCTCAATAAGTTCTAAATAATTGTTTTGATCTCTGTTGACTACTTTTGCAGGCTTGAAAAAAGCGAAACTGATATAAGGGGGCAAAAAAAGTTGACTATATTCGTTTTTTCAGAAGAAAATCAATAGGAGTACCAATTCGTAAAGCCATTCTTGCATAGTTCGCGATATTTTTTGTAATGTCTAAAAGTAAAATGTTTTTTAAATGATTTTATGCTGGTCCAAATTGTTCCAGTGAGGAACAAGAACAGTAGAAGCGGAGGGAAGAAGAAGGAAGAAAAAGCGCTATTTTAGTTTTTCATAGGAGCCGACTGACATAACGGTATACTTTGATTAGTAACAAAACGGTTTGTGAAAAATAACAGTTGGTGGATGTTGAAGGCTCGTTGGCAGAACGCTTTAGATCTAGGCCAACAGCTCCTTAAACTTTCGACATCTTATTGTTTCGGTGTCAATGTGCTGCGGTCTGTTTGGACTGCCTAGACTAACGTGAAAACCTTATTACTGCTTAGCAAAATTTTCTCTTCGAGTATACTGAAAAGTATATTTATATATATCATTCTGCTTTTGCGACTTTATTTTGTGCTCTTGTCTGCTGCATCAGAAAGCATCTGCTTATTACCTGTTATTTTCAGAAACCTTCGGGTGGTTTTCTGCATATTTTGACAACTATAAGTTGTAAAAGAAATCCATTGTGTAATCCAATGGAACTGGAGTATGTTACTGGACGAATTATAGGTGAGGTTGTTGACTTGTTGTAAAGCCATTTCTTGCAGTCTCTTTAACCTGGTGCAGAAACGTACAGCAAAGGCGAAATTGAAAAGAGGGAATTATTGCTTTATTTGAGACAGTGGAAGTTTATTAGCGTTTAGATGGCCGTAGTTTAGCAGCATTTTTTCTTTGCATCGTCACTTTCGCTAAGAACAGAAGTGGCGAGCAAAAGTGAATGACTGCAACATAAAAAACCTACCTGAAGTTACGAATTTATTTACGTTTTTATCAATTATATCAAATAAAAGATGAAGGTACAGATTGTCCAGCATTTAGAAATTGATTATCTGCTGATAGTTGAGACAACGATTTTATTCAAGTGTATAGGCATAAAACCATTTATAGTTTTTTGTGTGCTTACTAATTCTGTTTAGTTGTATTGTTTCCGGATGTTATTACTGATGTTCAGTACAGAGCCGGCTTTAAAGAGATGACGTCAACTTTACGGAAAAATTATCCGGAATGTTACAAGGTTAACTGTTTTACCACTGCAATAAGTCGACTTTACCAGCTTAATGACACTGAATGGACCGACCGTCTATAAGCTATGAAATTCTATTTCTGGTTAGGTCTGCTTTGTTGCTACTGTGCTGTACGTCAGATACTTGTTTAACAAACCGGGCGAATGTTTATCTATAAATCAAAAGTAGTAAACCGACTTCGTTTAAAATTCGTCGCTCTTCCTTTCCAATTCTGAACTCCAAAATAGTGTTTAAAAAAAAGTTAAAGAGCTACTACACATTGTACTACAAAGTCACAATAATGTTTTTGGTTTCTAAATTTTTTGAAACTCTTTCAAGTAAGGAATTATCTTTTTTTTTCAGCCTTAATCTTTAATTTTTTGTAACTTTGTTAAATAATGTTGTGCTTTCTGCTTATTGTGAAACATTTTTTGCCTTGATTTTAAAACTGTGTTGAGCCAAGAAGACGTACACATAGACGCACAAAGAGAATACAAACGTTTTGCTTCTTCCTTTAATTACTCTTCACTCGATTATCGACCGTTAAGACCTCCCTATCATTTTCCAATCAGAACCTATTTGCCAGTCCAATTAGTCATTCATTTTTAATCCGTTTATTTTTGAGAAGTAATTTCTTCATGCAAGCGTGTCTGTGCATGTAGTTTTTGAGCTTGTCAGTGTTCTATCATCTATTCCAATTCTCTTGATTTTAGTAATTTTTATTTTTGTCACTTTCTTCCTATCTATTCGTAGTTAAAATTGCGCCTCTCTGCGTCAAAAAAGCAATCAATTTTATGGATGATCAAGAATTTTTATTCAGGGTAGATTTTGCTCTGTTAAATTACAACAAATTTTTATTTAATTTTTTGAAATTAGAAATTTTTGAAATTGTTATGATATCATTTTAACATTTAGCCCTCAAATTTAAGTCGAAGAAGTAACCTTGTAATTTGGTTCAGATTTTGAATGTATCGAAAAAAAGAAATGACTTGGCTCGTATACACCCTGTTGAAGAATTTGGATGGCCAGAAGAGTTGGCTCCGCCACTAGATCGGCTTTGTACCGTGTGTAAGATGATTGAAACTTGGCTTGCTGCATCTGCCCGAAATGTGGTAGTTATACACTGCAAAGGTGGACATTCTCGAGCAGCCATTGTTATCTCAGCCTACAAACAGTACATCAGCATCTGCGGACAGTTGGTTTTCTCATTCTTTTGTTGTTTCTTAGCTAGTGGGTGGTACTGGCAGTTATTAGGTGCGAGGAAGCAATAACGATTAGCTTCAGTAATATTATTAGAGTAATTCTCCGAAACATCATGAAGAAGGTATCACTGCAGCCAAATGTATGCTTTGGTCTTAGTGGTTCAAGGTAAAACAGTTTTCAAGAAGACGAAACTGAGGTAGCAATAAATGCATTTTAGAAATGCGAAGTACTTCAAAGAATTCTGTTGCGCGAATGTATTTCTCAAAATTTTTGTTTCTTTTACAGCTGCCCTTTTTAAAGATTTTTTCCTTTTAGAGTATAAGACCATGTTTGGTTTTTTGGATAAACCGTAATGAAGATTTTGTTGAGGAGATCATTTATGGCGGTTTAATACTCTTAGTGCACATTTCTTAGCGTCAGGCGATAAAATGTACAAAGTTTTTGGTTGGAGGGTCTTTCAGTGAGCAGGGAAAGTACTTGAAAAAAATCTTCTAAGTAGCTTTCGAAGTTAAATTTATCACACTGTTTTTTTGAACGTATATAGTTACTTTGAAGTTGAATTTAAAAAGCAGGAATTGGATAGTGTTATAAAGTTTTCTTCCGAAAACTATTTTTTGATAGTAGGAATGCATGTTGTCTGATTTGTTTCTCCTCCATCCATTATTATGTCTACTTCAACAAAGCTGCTTTTGAAATGGCTACAACTAGAAATTTTCCTTGAAGAACGGTTTAAGGACGACCTCTCCGGTGTTGCTACTTGACATTAAAGAGTTTTCGACGCTCGAGGCAAAAAACACGACAATCAAAATTTGCTTGCATTCTTTTCTTCCTTTTGAATTGTTGTTTTGCTGCTGCTTGAGCAGCATTTAAAAACAGTAAACTGATTTTTTAATTATACTGTAAATCAGATTGAAGACAGTTTTAAAGAAAACGACTTTTTCATTCTACCAAACCAAAATTTATGTAGCTTTCATTAGGGTAACGATAAAATGAAACTAAAACCTTTGAACGGTGTTACCCGGTCGTCTACACCAGCGTTTCAGAGTATACGAAACTGTCTTGTGATTTGGCTTTTCGTGTTCATGCAGCACTCATTTGTTCAGTAAAACTAAGAAAGTTTTCACAGGAAGTAAGAGAAGGAAAAAATTATATAAACTCTACACTTAGGTGACTATCAAGTTAAACAGAAAATAGAATGAGATTTCAGGTTACTGTGGTTTATTTATATTAATATATAATGGCTTCAACATGAGAAATTCTAAGAGAAAAAGTTCTGTTTTAGCGATGATTCCTCGCCAGACTGTTTTGCTATGCAGCGATTCAGCCAACGTTTCCTTGGCCCCGAAGGACAACCATCACATAAAAGGTTCATCCGTAAATGTTGTCTGTTGATAATAAGGTTGTTCTGTAATTTTAGCGATGTTTGGGAGTGGAAGAAGAAGAAACATACAAGAATAAAGTTTTGATGGATTTTTTACCATCTTTAGGTATATCAAGTATTTTGCCGCACTCTTATCTGGAACTCAAAAAATAAGTGCTGCAACTGTGTATTTAAATCAGATTTTACTTACCAATTTCTCTGGAAGGAACGTGTTGTTCAAGATCTATGAAGGAATGCAGCCAACACAGTCTACACAAATTGTGTATGTAATATTTCTTCTTATTTTTTTGTACGTATAAGGCGCCTAATTATCGCATATAATGGGAATTAGTTGTCTTTTTTGCCATTTCACCGAAACTTACCTCTTCCTTACCCACATGCAAATCGCCAGTAAAGAGATGAATAATATTAGAGAATTCCTTTTTGGATGAAGGCACTATAATTTGCAAATTGCTGCTGTTAATGCCGTATTCAGAATGACTGTTTGCATCAGCTTTCCTCATCATCTACTATTTCCCAGTATTCTGAGAAAACAAAATTTAATTGAATTTTTCGCGCAAGCCATAAATTCTAAAATATTCCAACATTTGTTAGTAATAGGAACCTCGTTTGACATTCTTCTTTTCAATCTTTTTATGAAATTTTCTATTACGAAAAATGAAAGAAAAAAGTGAAAGTTAGTGAGAGGTTAAATTTTATAATAACAGTACTTGTTGAATTTTTTCCCAAAATTTTTTTTAGGAAGTATCGAAAGAGATATAATTTTTATCTGCAACTTTTAAATGCTTAACTGTAGTCTCATGATTGAGATTGGAAAAGCCACAGTCTTGCCTTCTAAATTAATTCAACATTTCAAGCAATTTTTCCCATATATATATTCAGCTCTGTGTTTGAATTTTTGATTGGGTAGTTGCAATTTCACTTCTCGCATTTTTCTCCATGCTCAAAACGTAGAAGATGGACAGTTAAAATGTCCGTTTTGTTTCTGATTAAAAAACCTCGCTGAAAGTACCACATTTTTTGCACGTCCCTTTTCAACAACAAATCTCTGGCAAGGATAACAATGACATTATTTGCCCAGTGTTGTTTACTGTGCAGTAAAGGTTACTCATGCAACAACTCGATTTAACCGAAATACCGTCCACTTAATAGGTTACTTTCTTTGCTTTGAAGGAAGGATTTTTTTTTGTTGAAGCTTAAATGTACTGCTGTCGCCGAAGATACTGCTTCTTTATTGTTGCCTTCATTTTCTTTTTCTTTGTTTAAATGTTAACGTTTTTTGCACCTGTTAATTTTAGCGATGTAAATTTCACCTAGTTTCATTTACTGATGGTTCAAATTGAACGTTTTGTTTTAAGGCACGCTCAAAATCAGACGGTAATTGATTTATTTGGTTTGCCGTTACGCGGCGATATCCTCATTAAATGCTTTGAACGCACCAAAACCTCTGAAAGAGCTCCGCTATTTCGATGTCAATTCAACACTTGCACATTCGATTTGGGAAATTGTCAGGAAAACTTATTTAGCCTTAAATTTGCCAAAGAAGAGCTGGACGACATCTTCAAAGGTTAGTAAGCACTTTGTTCATTCGTGTTTTCAGGTTTTTTTCTGAAAAACACTATAACTTTTGCAAATGTCGAAGTCTCAGTCATTTTATTTTATTTTATGTTGTTTTGCTCCATATTATTTTGTTTTATTTTATCTCTTTTATCTATTTATTTATTCATTTACTGTCTTTGATAATCACTTTTGTCAGCGTAAGCTATTTTGTTAACTTTGCATTGGTTCTTTGCAAATGAAGGGTACACTGTTTTTTACGGACCAAAAAGGTCAACCATTTTTTTACCAGACACAAATTGTTAATCATATCTCCTGTAACACTGTTTGGGAGACTTGAACTTTTTTTACTGGTAACTTTTACCATGTTTTTCTTTTTTATCTATTCTTTCTGTTTTGATAAATTTTTTTTAAAGATACAATGCTGTTTTTAAGGCAGAGGGTTCTTTTGAAGTTGCGCTGTTTTTTCTCGGCGACAAGTCTTTTGGAATCTTCATAGAAAAAGTTTTTTTGGGCGGGCAGCTGAAGGATTCCCTGGCTT